>JAKJJM010026227.1:0-10461 GCA_021901965.1 Pipa carvalhoi | reverse complement strand
AAATCGGGTATTTGTACCGATCCGTAGCCATAAATTATAATGGATACGGATTTTTTCGGTACAAATATCCGATTTCCAGATTATGGAAATCGAAAAATACCGATATCCATAATGTGGAAATCGGGACCGCAAGAAAGTCGGAAAGACCTATAGAAGTCTTTCTGACTTTCTTAAATACCGCCCTAAGTATTTTAAATTAGCATATTTAACATAAAGCGCATATTAACATGTTCTTTTAAATGATAAAATGTTTGATGCATCCCTCCATTATCATAATTGTTCACAATGCAGCTATTGCTGTTACAATTTAGACCTACACAGAAGGTATATTATTATAGGTTATTATTTTTTTGTGGCTGATTTGATGTGGAAGTTCTATCATCTGGCTTGGTTTTAAGGGCTGTGAAAGTTGCAGTACCTATTTTTTACCATTTATGTAGGACTAGTTTCAATACACTGAAATATATCACAGCCCAAACAAAAACACATCAAGATTTTGGGGGTCATTCCGGTAGGTCCGAATTTTCTGTCCCGAATTCACTTATAGCGAACTCCCATTATAAAGTTGCGACCGTGACAATTTCCCCATTATAAAATCGCGGTCGCAACTTTATAATGGGAGTTCGCTATAAGTGAATTCGGGATGGAAAATTCGGACCTACCGGAATGACCCCCTTTGTCTGCAGAAATTATATATTATGGATGGTAAATTGCAGTCCACTGAAAATGGAGTCATTGACTAACTGCTATCACCATACAGAGCCAATGTCAACACTAACTCATGTGCAGCTATGTAAATGTCAGGTGTTTCTTACCTTTTGATGCCAGGTTAAAGGTGCAGTTTCCAACCGCAAGAATTGGGTTCAGTTCCCATGTTGCACTGCCACTTAAAATGCTCCCTCCAAGTGACTAGAAGGGAAGAAATGATAACTTTACCAAATAAGGAAAAGCTTTTTGTCACTGGTTTGCAACCAAACACCAAGTATTAGTAAATTTAGTGTATTTTAGTAAATTGTATATAGTCTTGAGGCTAAATTTATTAAGCCCGAAAAGACTCGAATGCTCGGATTCAAGTCTTTTCGGGCTTAAGCTTGGGAGATTTTCACGGGAGATGACCTTGCGAGATCCTCCCGCAGGAATTTCGATTTCCGTATTTTGGAAATCGGGTCTTTCGACCGGAAGCTAGCCATAAGTTCTACGGCTACTAAAAGTTTCGGTCAAAAAACCCGATTTCCAGAATACGGAAATCAAAATTCTCGCAGGATGATCTCGCGAGATCACGTCCCGCGAGAATATCGGAAAGCCCGATAGCGGTCTTTCTGTTCTAAATAAATTTCGTCCTTAGACACTTTGCAGTTGGCCTTCATTTATTTTAGTTTTAGTTTTTGAATGATTTAACTCTTTGTTCTTTACATTTTTGTTCATGTTTCCATTTAAAAGGTCCAGAGAAATTTCTCCTAGAGCAAGTGCTCATGACACTTTCCCAGCAGTAACAGATCGAAAAGTTTCAATTGGAAAAAAATGATCGAAAAATATCTTTTTTTTGATCGGTACCTTTTTTCTACCATCGATAAAATTTTAAAAGGCCCTAATCAGCCTCTTCGACTTTTATAAATTTCGCCCAATGGAGTCCATGGGCGAAATTTATTAAAATCGTAAAAAATCGCGGGCGAATTTTCGATTTTGCGGCCGCGATAAATTGAAAAATCACGACGGCGACTTTTTCGACTTGTATAAAATTGGAAAATCGCGACGGCGACTTTTTCGACTTGTGCAAAATCGAAAAATCGCGACCGCGATTTTTTCCCATTTTTGTAAAAAATCGCGACCTTTTCCTTTTGTAAAAATCGCGACCGCGACTTTTCCCCATTAAAATCGCGACTGCAACTTTTTTCTTTTCTATTAAAAATCGCGACCGTGACTTTTTCCCCTTTTGTGAAAAATCGCGACCGCGCCTTTTTCGATTTGTGCAAACTCGAAAGATTGCGTCCGTAACGTTTTCGATTTGTGCAAATTCGAAAAATCGCGACCGCAACTTTTTTGATTTTGCACAAATCGAAAAATCGCGACCGCGACTTTTTCGATTTTGCACAAATCGAAAAATCGGCCGTTTTTCGATTTTATTAAATTTCGCCCCATATCTTCCTTAATCAGGATGAATCCTTCATATACTGTATGTCAGAACCATACTTACCTCTCCCTTATCCAACCCTTAATTTAAGCCCATAGTTTGCTGTATTTGGCAGTTGACAACCAAAAATCATTGCTCCTAGAATGCCAAGAAATATGTGAAAAATCTCGTTTTCTTAAAATGACACTAAAACATTAGACTTACTGCTTCACTTCTTATGTGCTTCCCTGCCAGATGCTGCAGAAGAAAGCGGTACATTTTGTTATTCTCCTCCGGGATTTGAGACACAACCTCAGATAGAATGGATCGGACCATTTCCAGGCTGCACGCTGCACCAATAGTTATTCCTGTGAAAAACATTCATAGTGACTGGTCAATACAGTGAAGTACAGAACCAATACAGAGATACAATACCAATGTGTTTGACCAAAGCTACATTTAATGGGTGATATCTGGTCATTTAAATTTATCAGCTCAAATTTACTGATTAAATATAAACATCTGTGCATATCCATTTCTGTGAACATTTTTTCTTTGCTTTTTTTTTTTTTAAGATAAATCAGTTTAGATACAGCTAATGTAAAACAACAATGTCCATGGAGTAAAAACCAAGGTTTGTGCTTTTGTCTTGCAATTCCCACAACCTCCACACAATGTCTGAGTCTTTCACAGGAAAACAATGTGAAAAATGTGATCAACCTCCAGTTGCATGCCTCAGGGCAAGGCGTCTTTACAGACTCACCATAACAGAAGTGTTTTCCGCTTACATGCATTGCTTAAGTGCATTTACAACATGCATGCATTTTGCAAACAATTCCATTAATTTAATTGTTTATAGCACTAAACTAAACAAATTCAGCATTAACACAATTTCAGTGCAGACATTTCAATTTCTAGTACAATCTATGATCCGTCACAAAAATGGATATGTTTTGTTTTGGAGATTCAAAATAGTCAGTGCAAATGTTAGGGGCTGTGTCTAGTGAAGAAACAATTTCTTTGTTACCCTATGTAGAGGCTTATTCTTTAAATTGCAAGCAGTCGCGCAAAGGTCCAAATTCGCAATTATTGACCACTTCCCCATATACACATATTTATCAGACTCTATGATGTGGCTAATTTGCAGCCAATTGAGATGCTTACGACATTGGCTGACTTACAGCACTCACTGTACCACTTTGCATGCATGCACACAGGTAATTCACCTATTCATCAAGTGGCAGAGTGTATCAAAGTAGCAAATTTGGCAAAGCATACTGAGTGGAATTTGCCAGTTTTACTTTACCAGATGAAAGAGGTGAAGTAGAAGGTTGATTGCACAGCTATTACTGTCTGACTGATTATACCGCATTACGCATGAAACCGCATCTGTCACTGTTTGTTTTTTCCCTAAGGAAATCCACCGCTTAGTTAATAAAGAGTAGCAAATGTTTGACTATCGGAGTGCATTGACCCAAAGTGAAAACACTTCAACAGCTGAATTTGTGCTTCAGTGAATAAGCCCCTTAGTATAATAATTATAATAATAATAATGTGAACCTTTCAAAACAACATCTTTGGATTGACTAGATTGAGAGGAAGACTGGTTAGTAGGTAGGCCAGCAGCTAATCCCATGGAATATTACCAGTGACTTCAAGCAGGTATAAACTTAATTACTGCTTGAGAAAGACAATGTAAGCACTTAATCTCATATGAGTAAACAGAGCTCTCCATTAAAATTACACAATCAGAGATGATATAGAATGGATACCTATAAAATGAACACCTGCTGAATAACCATTCAGAAATTGGCTATGCATGCTGCTAACTTGTTATGCAGCCAGTGTTAGATTTACTTATAGGCACAAGAGGCTCACACCTATAGGCACCTGTCTCCTAGTCAGGAATGTATTCAGGGGGTTCACGCCTATAAGTGCCTGTCTCCTAGTCAGGCATGTAGTCAGGGGGTCACGCCTATAGGCGCCTTTCTCCTAGTCAGGCATGTAGTCAGGGGGATCACATATATAGGCACCTGTCTCCTAGTCAGGCATGTAGTTAGGGGAATCACATCTATAGGCGCCTGTCTCCTAGTCAGGCATGTAGTTAGGGGGTTCACACCTATAGGCGCCTGTCTCCTAGTCAGGCATGTAGTTAGGGGGATCACATCTATAGGCGCCTGTCTCCTAGTCAGGCATGTAGTTAGGGGGTTCACACCTATAGGTGCCTGTCTGCTAGTCAGGCATAAAATGAAAAAATCCTTTGGCACTCCAGCTAAATAAAATCCACTTTATTTATGTCATTTAAAAATGCTCCAACAACATATCCAGAAGCATATCAGCACTTACCTGATTCATGCCGTATAGCGCTTACATATGATATGCACATGCTCAATTGGCTATGTATATAGAGAAGGATCATTAGTCAGGCTAGTCAGGGGGATAAATTATAAGAGGTATTTTTAATATTCACATTTTAAAGCTGACATTTGTAATCTCACTTTTTACGAAATTATGAGTCACCCAGATAAATCACTTCAGTTCACTGCATAATTTAGTCTGTGATTATTTTCACAGGGGCCATGGCTTTTTAGTGGGTGTGGCCAAAGCTGCCAAGCAGTCTGCCCATAAGCTTCTCTGCACTGTATGTAACCAAGTGGTATGCAGATGAAGTAGCTAATAATCAACCATGAAGTGTTCCATGTTGGCCAAATATAGAAACCCTCATTTTTTTTATGTGTTTCTAGTAATAAATAATTGTTGTTAGGCATAATTCCAAATATATTCTCTGATGTAATTCATTCCTGCTATTGGCAAGGATCCAATAACCTCCAATGTTCCAAAAAAAATGATATCACATTATTAGGCAACGTTTAGAGAGTTGCTATTTATTGCAAAAATGGTCAGAAGTGAGTCAAGCATCTTTTACTGATGGATTTATAATCTGCTGAATGCAAAGTTCCAGTTTAGAAATGCCATGGGTCTCACATTTGTGGTCAAGCAATTACTATTCCACAGACGTAATTGGCATATTTATCACTAAAGTGTGAACAGTGGAGCGGCACAGAGGGTGTTAACAAACATTTGGCTTTGACACACCTCTGAGAACACAGTTATGTTACTGTTACATTCTACAGATATTATTAAAGCATTAAACATAATACGGATGAATGATTCCCATCTGGAACTATGTAAAATCAACACAGATCCCTGCATGTATGCTAAAGTCATGCTTGTATTTATGAATAAACAATGTGGGTGAAATTTACTAAAGTCGAAAACGATTTTTTCTACCTTTTCGCCCATTTTTGGGTGAAAAACTGGGTCGAAAAAGTTGAAAATTACATTTTTGACCTTTTCACCCCCGTTTTTCACTCGAAAAACAGGCAGATAGATTGAAAACATGCTTTTTGACCTTTATGACCATTTTTTGGGGCAAAAAAGTAAAAAAAAAATCATTTCAAATTTTATGTTTATGTATGTATGTTCTAATATTAGGCAATATCCCTTTAATAACTAGTTCCCTAGGGTCTTTCAGGTATATTCGCCTAGTTACCTTTTCCTGTAAAACTCATGACACTCAGTTCTGGGACTCTCGCAGGGGAAATGATTATTGGATAATATGATCCAGTAAGTTTGATCTGAGGTCCTGGTATAGAAAAGAGAAATATATATCTGACAACAAGAACAAAATAACATAACGTTAAAAATCACAAAACCATTGTTGCCTGATGGGCTACCACGAGCTATAAAACCATAGTGATAAAGCAGTGAAACCAATTGATTTGAACTTACTGCTCCAATGAACAATTCCAGGCACACAGTGGATTTTACTGAAGTTTCAACAAATCAGCAGTGCTACAATAATTTTCACTCCATGGGCGAAATTTAATAAAGTCGAAAATCGGCCGATTTTTCGATTTGTGCAAAATCGAAAAAGTCGCGGTCGCGATTTTTTGATTTTAGCAAAATCGAAAAAAAGTCGCTGTCGCGATTTTTCAATTTTGCACAAATCGAAAAAGTCACGGTCGCAATTTTTCACAAAGAAAAAAAGTCGCGGTCGCGATTTTTCAATTAGGAAAAAAGTCGCGGTCGCAATTTTACTATTAGGGAAAAAAAGTCGCGGTTGCGATTTTTCGATTTTGCACAAGTCGAAAAAGTCACGGTCGCGATTTTTTGATTTATCGCGGTCGCAAAATCAAAAATTCGCCCGCGATTTTTTTACGATTTTAATAAATTTCGCCCCATGCCTCAATGTTCAAAGGCCTAAAAAAATCTTTTCGGCCTGTGTCAGCCTCTGTATCCACACCTAAAGAAGGCTTTATTGCTGCATCTAATGCAAATGAGAGAACTGATCGAGTCACCTGATGCTGCATTAAAGTTTATTTGTATATATTTAATGAGGTTAAGGTAAAGTAGAAATGATTTAGGGAATCACATCATTCACCTCGGATTTCCTGGTCTGGTGACTAAAGGAGGACCATATGCAGGACATCACAAGGGGGGAGGCATAACTATAGGGGTAACAGCTGTTGCAGTTGTAACATGGCCCAGGCACCAAGGACTGCTGTAAACCTTCTGCAGCACCACAGTATCAACTTCTGGTGCATCCAGCGTAGTTTCTGGGCACATATGCTGCTAAAATAGAGGCGTTTCGACAGACCCCTATTGTTACTACAATGCTTACAAAATCAGAAGACATGGTATTTATGGTTTAGTGTTCATTTAAGTTCAAGGTGCAGATTGTTTTGTTTTCCACTGAGCCTCTGGCACTGAAGGAAGTAAAATGGCCTTCTATGACATCATACTTTTCTGAGTGATACATTATCCCAAATTATCCCAAATTGCTTTCAGGAATCAATCACAATAAGTGACAATATTCACTTGAGGGAGAACAGAAATATATATAAATACTGTGTAAATCTGCACCTGTATAAATACCTGCACGGGTGAGATTCAAGTATGACCTAAAATTACAATATAACATATAACGTCATTGTGCACTTCTAGAACCTAATAAAAAAAAAATCCGTTAAAAAATATAATAACATACTTTATTAGGTTCATGTTAAAAAACCTCTCCCTAAGGCCTTTATCAAGATTTGGGTTTAAATGCCAGGAGTACACAAGGACCTTGTGGTTTGGTGTAATAAGAGAATATTTTGTCAGGCTAAAGCAGTAGTATTCATTTTGTATACGGTATACTGATTTATGCCCTCAGAAAAGTTTCACTTTTTAGCAACACTGCAATATTTACTTTCCTTTTACAGACTGCACTGTATAAGAGACCAGCGACTAAATGCCATGCTATATTGAAGGATTTGTTTATAATATAGTTCCAGAAAAATTATTGCTATGAACTATTCTTTCTGCCCCAGTCATTAAATGTAAACACAATAGCATGCCGTAAATCATAAATCACAAGGAACTGGGTTGCAGTGCAAAAAGTGTACCTGTGCTTCTGTTTATTAGAGCATAACATGTTTCGGGCAGCATGCCCTTTATCAAATGTGTGTACAATACAAAAGAGAAAATATTTAAACCTACATTAATCCCACCTCCAGTGAGAGAACCAATCAAATCCGTGAGTGATGAAGGGACTGCCCCCCTGGTCTAGGGCCTCCTTCCCAAATAAAAGTCCGCCAGAGATGAATAAACAAGGTATTGCCGCAAGGCCTACCGAAGGGTTTGTCTGAACATGTATATATTATAACACAATTTTAAATTGAAACACAAAAGAATTGCAACTAACCTTTAAAGAATGCTGCAATATAAATGTTACCTTATACATAACAACTGCCAATGCTATGCTCTAAATAAACAATAGCGCAGCTACACCTTTTGCACTGCAACCCAGTTCCTTGTGATTTATGATTTATGGCTGGGCATGGGACCCAGAGGTTGCTATCTTACAGCAATTCGTGTTGGTTAACTATTTCTTTCTGAGGTAAACACAATAGCAATCACATGGCACAATACAGAGCACTTACCAATAAACGTTTTTCCTACTACCAGAGGCGCCAAAGGATACATGGATTTAAAATCCAGGAGTTCAGTGAGGCAAGATGGAGTCACCCATGTACTTTTATCCCCTTGAAGGACCAGCATTCTCCTTTTCAGCTCCTCATCCATTATCTGGAATAAAATTCATAGGGGGTTATTGACTAAAGTGAGAATTCGACTGTTGAATTCTCAAACAGCGGATTCCTATAGTAAATCCGCGACCGCAGGATTTGCTTGTGTGCCATATTATCAAGTCTATGGGCCATATTTTTAAAGGTTTATGTCATTATATATTTAATCCAAAACAAACTTTTCGTTGCATTAAGTGGTCAAAAAACTTTTCTTCTTTCATAAATATCCCCATTATGTATTACAAATTAAAATTTGTGTTCCAGCAAAACCAGACATCTAAGCAGAAAGCTATGATTAAACACTAGCAGGAAGGCTGCAGGTATGTTCATGAATGTAAAAGATAGTCCTGTCTCCATTAATATTAAAATCATTCAATTGGATAAACTAAAAACATAGTTTATATAGGCATTTTTTTTAAAATTCTTTTATTATGACATCATGACAATACATATCAATTGGCAAATATAACTTTGATACATAGTTACATTGACTTTTGATAATTATTTTTGAATAATGCAAATTATATAGGCATTTTAATGAAAAGTATATTGCTGGGTAAAAAAACAGGAGTGAATAACCTCAAATTTCCAATTTATAGTGTCTACTGTATATTGTGTAACTCTCGGCAGTGTTATACCTTGTTGGGTGCAGCACAACAATCAATGTAATGGATGTGTTAAACAAAATCTGTATTTACCTGAAAATTAATAAAATACAGTTTAGTTCCCTACCAAATCTGTTGTATTATTTAGGAATACAATTTTAAACACATTCCAAGGCCTTTAGGAGTTCCAGATTGTTATACACTGTGTTCCTCTGGCTGAATCACAAGGTTTTGTACAGTATGTATAAACATATTGCTCCGGGGAGACCCACACATGTAGAGGCAATGCCAGATTTTAACAGCTGTTTTAAAACCTTTGCTTTGAGTAGAAATACATTAGTGTAAATATAATGGGTTGTGCATTTTAATAAAGCGATGTAATGCTTAGTGGCTATGAAAACTTTCGAAGATAAAAGTTTTTCAGTTTATTTCCCAGAGTTTTGTCTTTTTGTTTATTACTTTATAACACATTTTGTTTAACTGCTGATGCCTGTATCATTATACTTCTATCTTACTAACATGGGAAAACAAATCCCTCTTGATTTTTCTGATCCTCTGGGATGCTCTGCTACCAGGAATATGTAATATGATTGGTTAACTGCTGGTCACTGCAGCTCTGGTGGGGGGGGGGGGTGATAATTAGGCAATTGTCAAGGACCCCAATACCTGCTGCAAACAGACAAATGGGGGATATTTATAAAGGCTTCCGTTGATTTTTATAGGATGGGAAACAGTTTTCAGTGTAAAAAAAAAAATGCACCAAAACAGTGACTTTTGACACTGAAATAAAAGCTTTATTATACAGGTGATACCAGCATAATAAAAATAAAGAAACACTGTTTCCCCAGCATTAAGTGATCAAAAAAACCTTTTCAACTTCTTTAAATATCCCCCAATGTGTTTACTCTCCCAGCCTGCCACTGGTCTGATAGACATACCATTATATGGGACCCCGCTTTCATTTTTACCCAGGGTTCCACTCTGAAATGGTAATGAAAGTGTAAATGCCATTATATCATGACAAAAACATGGAGGAATGGGCATTCAGTGTGGCAAAATCTATAGTAACAATTATTATTACAATAACAAATACTACTGTTATTACTGTTTAACAACTGAACTTCCCAATTACAGTCACAACTCTCCGCACTGAAAGTCAAACTTTAGTGTAAGTTTATTCATTATAAGAGTGAAATTTATTAAAGGTGAAAATGACAATGTAAATCAATATTGCAATATCGGGAGCTATTTTTACATCGAAAAATCTAGAATTTCCAAAATCTGTAAAATTTCCAATATCGCGATACCGCAAATGCTGGGAAAATGCATTTTCTTATAATATAGGTGTTTTTTGCGGCAAAATTTGATATCGGGATATCAAAAACGGCAATATTGCGAAATTGCGATATCGATATTGGTGATATCATGAAATCGCGATATTGAAAATGCCGTTTTTGATTTTTCGATATCTGGCATTTTCGACTTTAATAAATTTCGCCCTAAGGGCAAAGGTTATTAAGAGCGCAAAGACTCGATTGAGTCTTTGCGGTCTTAATCGCGCGAGAATTCTCGGCCGAGAATTCTCGCGACAGTACTTGGCGGGGATCTCGATTGC
>JAKJJM010026223.1:0-12856 GCA_021901965.1 Pipa carvalhoi | reverse complement strand
CAGCCTGTTTTCCTGCAATGTTGATCCAGAGGAAGGCAAAAAACCCATGAGGCAAGAGCCAATTATCCTCATATTAGGGAAAAAAAATTCCTTCCCGACTCCAACACCCAACAGGTTACAATTGTTTGATCTCCATTGAGAAAATTAGTGTGTGAATCAAACAGGTTATCTTATTTCTGTATACAATAAAGGACCGACAAAACCGTGGTCACAAATAAACGTAGTGCCCAAAAAAATGAAATTAGAAATAGAATCAAATACTTAAGTCCCAAAAATGAATCCAAATGGTGGTCTTAAACCAGCAAAGAAGGCACTCTGTCCTGCTGCCTTTATCCAATGATGCAAGATCCAAAACAACGCAGAAGAAGAGCTGTGGTAGCGCAAAGAAAATAAACAACAAAGGAACAAATCCTAGTGCATTATTTTAAAAAAACAAAGAAATAACTCATACAATAAAATGAAAATAGAAAAGTGCCAAAAATCAATTTAGACAGTGAACCAAAGGTACTTTCAACAAGTTAGTGTAGATGCTCAATGGTGAAATTATTTCAAAATATCCTAAAGATCACAAGTGTGAAAAAAGTGCTCAGTATAAACAATCCATTCAGGAATTCGTATTTGAAAAATTGCTGCGTGAATGGATATAACCAGTGGAAATCGCCACCAACACCCTCAGGGGAAAGAACTCACCAAATGGAAAGATGAGTTCTGCATATATACATAAAAAATCCCTGTTGTCTGGTACATCTCACATAGGGTCCATCTGTCAGAGAGGCTCAGAAACAGAACACGCTCATAGTGCAATAATGTAAATAGAGAGATTACTTTAATAAACAAGAAAGGTACTCACAAGCATATGAGTGTAAAAAAGCTCAACATAAACAGTCTTTAAAAGTCCTCAAAGTCCTAAATAAATGGTCTTAATGCTGTCTGACCGTCCACATCCTCCTGAGGAAGCTGTTTATTTAGAATGGCGAAACGCGTTGAGGACTTTGAGGACTTTTTTAAATAAATATTCAATTTTCCCATTACACCCTCATATTTACTTACCATGGAGAAGATATGCAGCTTTTTCTGCATATATTCATTACCAGCTTTGTGGTATCCTCCTATGCAGTCTTCCTGGACACAGGAGGACACTGCAAAAGGAAATTCTCTCCCACCCAATGAATGACCAATTGCTTTAGAGCTTCTGTTTCAGTCAGTTTCTCCCTGTTCAGCCATGTTGCACAATATTGTTGGAATTTCAAATGCTGCTTGAACCTGTTTTGTTATTCAAAATTTGTGTTTCGCAGCATGCTAAGACTGCATACAATGATTCACTGATAAAATCACTTAGCACCAGATTACAGCGGAAAGTTTAATAACTTGTTTAATACTTGTTTCATTAAGTTTTCCAAAAGACATAATTAATATAACAATATTAAACTAAACAAGTGATGGAAACGCTTGTATTTCATATTACCTGAAGTATAATAGAATGAGAAAAAAATACTACTTTACTAAAGAATGAAAAAAAACATTCATTATAAAAGGTTAGTTTTTGCATTTACACGTGAGTTGTTTAAAGATATATAAAGTACTCTTGGTATTCACTTGGTGCAAGCATTTATATTACTAAGAGAAAATACTTCTCTTGTCAGATACTTTAATCATTCAAAACTAAAGCAGCTAGCCTTGTCCAAGGAATAAAGATCCTTCTGAACATCTTAAGAGATGGGTTGTTAGTGCAGCTAGTGTCAGAAAAATCTTTGATTGAGCAATTTTAGATTCCATTCTAGCTAATGCAGCTAAAGTATCAGTTGTAAAGATAGAGAAATATCTTGGTAACATGGACCATAGTGCAATCAACTATTGATATTAAAGTAGAATGACCTGAAGAGTGGATGAAAGATGACCTTGATGAATAGAAATGCTAGGTGAACAGAACGTGGACATTTTTCCACAAAACTGTAAAAGTTTACATGAGTCTGAAAGAAACAGTGAAATGTTTTTAAATAGGAAATATATATTATAAATATATTATTATAGGAATTGTAAGTAGGTAAGCCGCAGTTGTCTTCAATATTGCTAGGTTTATTAATTATCTTAAGCAATATAAAGCTTTTATAAGAGAAAAAAAGTTCCGTTCACAGGTTTAGCTCACATAGACAGAAGCCAGGAATGTTTTCTGTTCTGAAGAAGGGAGGTTTGGGATCCCCAAAACGTTGTCACTATGCACTGCTATGGAAGGTTCAATAAATGGTTAAGTACCTTTTTTTTGCTGTGTGCAGTCTTGTATTTTATCTATACATTGCTATTTATGCTGCCTGACATAACAAGACTAGCACCTCACCATATATATATCATATATGCCAACTTGCCCTTTTAATGCTTTCACCTCCCACCTCCTATTTAAAATTGCCCTTTCCCCACACATAGCCCGAGGCAAAGGCATCTTTTTATGACCTCTGTCTTTAAGCAACACACTTACTTTCTTTCCTTACCATGCACTTTGCTGCACTGGGTCCTGGGATTAATTCCACCCTGGACATCACATCCATGGAATTTGTATGTTTTTCCCATACCAGTATGGCTTTCCTCCAAGCAGTCTGGTTTCTCCCACAATTCAAAAAATACTAGGTTTACTGAAGCCTGAATAAATGGACCATAGTCTGCCTGTTTTGTGTGAGAGATTTTATAAAAAAAAAAACAAGTTTGTAAGCTCCATAGGGGCAGGGACTAAATTGAATGATTGATCTTTGTAATGAATAGTATAAGATGTCAACGCTAAATAAAGACTGAAAATAAATAAATAAATACACTTCCCTAACTCAAGAGACAGGCACCCGAACATGCGATGCAGCCTGCTGCCAGCCTAGCCAATCTGTGAAATAATTAGCTGACAGCACTAGCAGTCACTTAGCATGTCACTATGTCACAGTAAGGCCAAGCCTTCTGTAAAGATTGCAAACTTCTATATGTTTTTAAGTAGGGAAAGAGGAAGGTAGTTTCTCCTATGCAGTACTTCCTGAATCATTTATCTACAGTAGTCAGAAATAGTACTAATAACTCATTATTGTCATACAGTTCTTAAGTACATGCTTGAAAAACACTGCTAAAGCATTTATTTTAGTGAAGCAGCCCTTCCTGAGCATACAGGCAGCATCGACGGGGACAAACAGGTTAAATACACACCAACTATGATATCAATTTATTAATTTGGGTGATGTAATTGTGTGTAGGCTTTGTCTCATAAAATGATTATGTCTGGCAAATAATGCATTATCTTAAACTATTCTGGTACAATATTATGTCTGTATCAATTAAGTAAATGTGGCCTTAATGTGGAACAACTATTTAACTTAGAATGCCTTGTGATGCTGTTATATTGGCTAACATTGCATTAAATGGCGCTGGATAGAATTCTTTAAAAATATATTTTTTAAGCCAAGTATGAACAAACCATTAAAAATGTATTATTTCCCATGCAACGTGTTTCATTTCAAAGATTAAGGGGCTTATTCATAATATTCTGAACAGTCGCGTATAGGTCGCAATTCGCTTCCATTCACCACTTCCCAAGCTTTTTGTATTTATCAGACTGTACAATGTGGAAAATTCAAGACCAGCTTGGGCACTTACAATGGTTGCGCACTTACTGAGCTCTTTACATCACTTTGCATGTGCATACACAGGTAATTTGCCTATTCATGAAGTGTCAGAGTCCATCACAGTAGCAAATTCAGAAAGTTGTCAAATTTGCCAGATAAAAGTGGAAAATTAGGATATTAATGGCAAGGCGCCTACAGTTCAACTGATAATGATGTACTTTGCAATAAACCTTGTCCAACACCATTCACCTCTTTGCTATGGGAATCCACCGCTTAGTGAAAAAGGACTATAGATTTTGCAGCTATCGAAGTGTAGTGACCCGAAGTGATAAGAATTCACTTCAACGGACACTTTCATGAATAATCTTCTATGAATTTTGTTGGTTTTAGTATCTTTAATGTCTTTGCTACTTGGAACTCCATTAGTATTGTCCCCTGGAGTAGTGGATTATTGGTCAAATAGTCTTGTACATTAAGCCTCCATATCATTGTGAAGTATAGGCATTTAGTTAAGGTAACCTGCACACTAGGTAAAGTTTACTACACAAAATGATAAAAGCAGGATAAACATAATGATGAAGGTAGAATACTAAAAAGAATAAAGTAACAATAATAACAGTAATAATAATATAGATTAAAGAGACAAGCCATCAATTTCAGTCTAAAAAAAAATGAAAATCCTTAGTTTACTCTGATGCAGGGGAAGGGAGAAAAATGGAATTCTTAGAAGAAAGTGAATTATTATAAAGATACTTCTGTATTTATAAATGTCAGGTTAGACAAACCATAGGTTTACTCTGATGCAGAGGAAAAAAATAAAAAAACATTAATGGGAATTTATCAACAATCCTTTACAGGGGTCTAGTAATCCATATCAACCAATCCAATGTTAGCTTTCAATATTCTGCTTACTCTATACCAGTGAATGAAAACAGCTGACTGGCTTTTAGAAGTTACTTATAGACCTCTAGAAAGATTGTTCCTGTTGCTTGATTCCCCTGATTGTCAGTAATGAAAAGAGAGTAGTGTCAGCTATCACTGTTAGTATCTTTGTGAGTATGCAGGGGAATGTCACAAATAATATTTCATATATTTGAATATCTAAGTGTAAGGGACATGCAGATGACAGCACAGGGACCAGAAAATATTCAAGTTTAAGATTCTCTAAATCTGGAAAATAAGGCCTGGTGAAGTGTGCAAGAGAAGTAAGCTTTTTGTTTGATAGAGATAACTTAGTGCTGGTAAATCTGGGTTTTTACATTGCTGCCAGGTAATGTCATACAAGTAGTGAAAGGCAGCTTAAGGCCCCAGCAAGGTGTGTAAGTGGGTTATAGCATTAATGTATTTAGCTTAAAGGTTACACAAAGGATAAAGTGGTAATTACTCAAATGGTGGCATATGGTAGATATGTAGACATTTTTTCCCAAAGGCAGTTGCTCATTTAATAAACTAAAGGAATAGTTTAGCTGGGGGACTTGGTTTTCTCAAAAACAGTAGTATCCTGTAGTTAACTTTGAGGCATCTAATAAAATAACTTCACTTACATTTAAAAATACATCTAAGGGAATCAGGAGTGCCCCTTCTGTTCTATTTTTCCACTAATGTATGCCTCTACCTAGAACGTTGTTGTGTGGAGTCGTTACCCAATAGTTAGTGAGGGGATCAATCACAGCTGACATTATTTAGCATTCCTGGTGTACATGTAGAACATGCATCAGGAACGTGCTTGCTTTAGAAGAAAGTACATCAGCACTGTGGTAAACAACAAGCTGTGCTGGCAATTGAAAAAGGAGTGTGTTAGTAGTTATGCACTCCTTAATATGCAGCTAACTTTGTTCCAACTGAGACACCATAGAGTTGACGAAACTTACACATTAAAAGGCGCTTGATAATAAGAGGGAAGAGGAGAGATTAAAGGTGTATATCATATTCATTAAAAAAACAAAAAACTTATCAAGTATATTAGGCTTAGGGCTTATTATGCACATTTAGCACATTAAAAGCTTAGTGAATTGCACAATACTGTCCCTTTAAACAGCATATTATTTTGGTAAAACAAAACCACAATTTAGCACTTGTCTGTAGTTCAGTTAGAAAATAGAGACATTCCTCTCCATTATGTTTACCTTTAAGAAATGCCTTTCCAGGGTTAAAGACAGACTATTCTTTCTCACACTGCACATTATTTTTCTCTCTTGTGGATTCACACAATCTCCGCTGAGACACATAAGTTTCCTTTTCTTTACAGCATTACTTCATTAGGACAACTTTGGCTGCTCTCCAAACAGTATTCACTACGTTGGTATCAGGCCCTTTTGCCCTGCAATCTGGCTCTCCCAGCATTCTCTGCCTTTACCTTGCAGTCACAAACACAATTCATAGGATGATTTATTTTTCCCTTTGTAAACTTTGGTCCTACTATTCCTTCAGTCAGAGTGTGAGATATGCAGATGATGCAACCTTGTTTGCTTGAAGGTGAGAAGATTGTACTGATAAAGGTCTAAAACCACAGTCTCAAATATGGATTACATCTAAACAAAACGAAGAACAGGGTCACTAAGTAACTGTAAGGCATCATGTGGGAGTCTGAAGATGGATTTGAACCCAGGACTTCTTACCTTTTTGGCAGGGAAACTGCTGTTGTGCTATCTGATGAGTGTGGAATTCTGAGCAATGTGCCTGCTGTCCATTGGGCTTAGTACTGAACCGGCTGGCTGCTCAGCTGGTAATTATCAACACAGGTGCAGCCTATCTTGCAATCCCCAGCCCTTTAAAAGGCCAGTCACTTCTTGCTTCCTGTTGCCCAAACTGGTCTCTGTTTTACAGATCCTGCCTAAGCCCTCATCCAATTCCAGTTGTCTCTTCATTGTACTGACCTTGGCTGTTTTTCCAGTTATGACTCTTCCTGCCTGCCATGACCCTGTTTCTGTTTTAGACCGCTCTTCTGTTTGACTATTTTGGATTTGACACTATCAGTTCTTTTCAAGTAGCTGTTGCCCTGACTTGCTCATGCTACTCTAGGTATGGGATCTCAGTCTTTCCCACCGCAGAAAGTCTGGGTCCCCAAAAAGGTGTCAGTGAACACGAGGTCTGACTGGGCTCTCCTCCATTTTTGGCAGAGTACATTTTTGACCTTGTTATTTGGGTCCAAACCTAACAGTGCTTTACAGTAACATTATAATAAATGGAAAAAAAAATTGAAGTTGTGAAGAATTTAATTTTACTCAGATCCACAATTACTGGCAATAGAAGTATCAGTTATATATTTTTTTCTGGAAATTACAGTGCATTTTTTTATGGAAATTCCCATAATGGTAAATGTAATATTATTCATATATTATATACTCAACGTTATGGCATAGTCTTTTGCCTTTGTTAAGATCATACAAGTACCTTAACTGTAACGTGTTTGAATACCAAATATAGAGGCTTACCTATCCCCTGGAGTCCCACATGCCAGTACTGGTCCTGTCTCCCTACACACATTATCAGTATAGTTGAGGCTGTGCTCTTATGATCGTCATCCAAAGAACACACTGCGGCTTGTGAACTGAAAGACAGTTGCTTCACATGTCAAGCAAGTTAAGGGATTACTCTCACAATATAAAATATCACCGGTGTTTAAAAATACTGCCATCAGTATATAAACATAAAAACAATGTAGCACTAAACATAAATATCATGAAGAACTGTTACAAAGCAATTTTACAAAAAAATAATCACAAGGCAAAGAAAGTTAAACAAGCGCTACGAAAATGTAATAATAAATTTTTAAAACTATGTGGAGCACCTGGAAATTTCATGTTATTTTACCCAAATTTTCTTTCAGTACTATGGTTTTATCATGCCTTTTTGGTATTTTTGGTATTGGATTATATTTATTGTATTGCCTTAATTTGCTTCTGCTGTTTTATGTAGAGCACAGGCTAGTTTTGTGAGTGCACAAGTAAACACTATTTGTCACAACTTTATTGACTATTTTTTGTGGATTAGATAGATATGTTTATAAACTCCCAAATGGAATAGGTACCCCACTCTAGTCTACTCTACAGATCCCAATGTCCCCAGTCTCACTTGCTAGAGTATGGACCCCAGTTATCAGATAACATGAAGACTTCTGCTGCTAAGCAATTGGATCCCTACAGAAGACTTTTTCTTTTTAGGTCAGTGACTTCTGCTTTTCAAGACTTAAATGTCCTGGCACACTAGGACTGATGGTTCAGTGGTCTCTGCCAGTTTGTGATCTCCGTGTGGTGTCTCTGCTGATTCACTGACTATTAATCCCCTTCTATTATTTCTCCTATAATAGATCATTAGTAAACATGAAAAAAACACAATTATAGTAAGTTCCACAAGTACACATTATAAAAAAAACAAACCTATGAATTGCATTTTAAAAGTTCTAAAAATGTTCTCAAATAATCCTGTTTATTTATATACTGATCTTAGTATTTCAAGTTACTTTATTACCCATAAATGTTCTTTTGCTAGGGTTTGTAATTAGTGATTAGAATGTGGCTTGTTGGCAACCTTAAACATTCCATGAAACTAAACCCTCATTGCGTGTTTATCTTCCTAAAAGAGATGTGAGCTAGATTTTAATATATAATTATATCTCTTTCTCTTGATTAAATTCCTCTTCTAATACAAGAAAATAACTTACTAGCTTTAGTAGGTGAAGATTGGAATTTTCATTTTCAATCCATTTAGTAACCTTTTTTAGGTTGGCACTAGGAAGACAGGGGTAGACCTAGTTAGGGTAGTAGTGATCTCTCAATTTTAACAAAATCTGGATTCCTAACTAATTCTATTCCAGTGCAATGTTCGTGGAAGGTACATCTCCTCCATCATAGAAATAACATATTAATCTACAGGAAGAACAGTAAATCATGTTAAACCTCTCGTTGAGTAATTCAAAGAGTTAATGGAGGAAAGTGTAAATGAAATCATTACACTGCAGTTTCCCTGTTTACTTCTGCCAACAACTCCATGTTTTAAAGCTAGGACAAGGGACTGGACTAATTTTATTTCCTCTTCCTCTCTATCCTGCATAGTGCAGTTGTATGATTCAACCAATAAAAATGCTAAACCCACTGATTGTGTGGTGATTTCTCTGGTGCTTTAATATACTTCATGTGGTTTCCATGACAATGTGTTATGACCACAAGGTAGCGCATATAACTACCTAGGAATAATCTTTGAATTTGTGATTCTTTACACAGTACAAATGAAAACAATGAACAGGGAATTGTTTATCCATTTTTCTAGCAATGATAAACGCCTACTACACAAAGAACACCATTACCCAGTCCAGTAATGAAAGACCTTAATCTTTGTCCATTCATAAGAGTTATTATACGAGACAACTAACATCTTCATGTAGGAAGCACATCATCTGTTGACCTGTCAAAGGCTATATAGAACTCCACAATCAAAGATGAAAGGCAAGTGTTACTAAAGGAACAAGATTCTTCTAAAAACATTAACATGAAAACAGCTGTACTGCTTGAGATATTTTATTACCTATGTGGAATAAACTCCCAGGATGGGGCCTTGTCTTTTTCACACATTCTGACATGTCATTACGAATCTGTCTGAGTAAAGCATTTGGCAGGTCCCTCTGCACCTTATCACCTCTTCGCCTCATAAACTGTTGTGTTGTTAACAATAGTTCACTGTAAAACTGCACATTAAATATTTATTATGTTTATTGTGGAAATGCATAAATGCCAGTTGATACAAGATGTGCAGCATATTTGCTAAGTGGATTCAGCTTTTTGCTGTCTGAGAATTTCCTATTCAATGGAAAGGTTTTATAGGCAAGCTTACTCCGTATAAAAGCAAAGAATGCATTACGAGACCTTGTGCACCTGATCCCAGTCTACTGGCTGGCCATTTCTGCCTGTTAAGTACTTCTGTGCTAAGACTTTTGTTCTAATTATGGGGCCATATCAATGCACTGATAAAGTGGGAAAATTTGTAAAACCAAGTTCCATAGTACTGAAGTGCACAAAACTAATACACAGCATTGCATTCAAAATATAGATAATTCATAGACTAATTTTCAAATACTGAATGAGTAATAGACGGTGTTGCCTAATTACCTAAGAAACACTATGTATATTTTCACTGATCTTCCCTTAATATTGCTTAATTATATTTCCTCTCCTTAAAGTAGCAAGCATATAAGATAACAAAATACTAAATAAAACAAATAACATTGGTTTGTTTTTGACAAGTGCATACCATGCATTACCACAGTAGATGTCTTTATTTATCAGCAAACAAAGTGAGCATTATTTTGACTCCAACTTTCTGCTAAAAGGGGATCTCTTTAGGGAGTCACTAAATTATTCACATTACTCACTTCAATCAGTAGCCAAGCTGAACCTAGACCACCTAAGGGAGTGTTATTCTATCTACCACTCCTTAGTAGGCCAAGGGCTACTTATAAAACTTTTATTGAAATGTCTTGCTAAAGAATTTACCCAGCCAAGTATTAAACCCCACAGGTGGCACCTTAGAAACAAATGTAGTGCTCTTCCCACCACCATCCTTACTCCCACACAATGGATGTGTCCCTTCATAGATCAACTTATAAATGGGAGGGTGCATCACTAACATGGGAGAGTTTAACATAAACTCTTCACCTAGACCTAGCTACAAAAGGGGGAATTACCCATGACCTTTCTCAGTACTTGTCTAACTAGGACATTTTATTACTGGGTACTGTGGGCTAATGAATCATAAAAACATTTAATTACCTGGCAACAGGACACTGGAATGACATGGAAAAAAGATTTACTTTATCTCCTTCTGTGCTTGGTGTAAAAAAAATTCAGTCCCTCTAATTCTGCCCCATAAGTCTTCCTTCTCTGTTGTAGTTAATTGTATTTCAGAGGTGTAGTTCAGAGACTCACTATTCTGCTGTGGTGTTTTCCTCTTTTGCATGCTAGTTCTGCTTCTATGTTCAACTCTATGTCTTCAGTCCTAAATACTGGTTTTCTGCTGTTCCATTTCTGCTATGTCTCTTGCTTCAAGCTCAGGGCAAGATTTCCCTATAATCCTCAATCTTGGCACATTCAGAAACTTTATAAAAGGGAGCAGGCTTGACAAGGCTCCAGCAAATCCAAGACATATATACTTAAAATATCAAACAGCTCACCTCATGTTCAGAGGAGACACCCCATTTTTATTTGCAGAACAATAAAAGCCAAAACATTTCAGGGTGGCCTAATCCTCCTTTCCTTAGGTGCCTGTTATTGTTCTACAAGTAAAATTGGGTTTCTCTCCTGAACATAAGGTATCTGCTGAATTTTGATATTACAAATTTCCCTATAGGCAGAAAAGGTCCATGCCTATAGTTGGCTCAGTGAGAAATATCATTGGGGGTATGTGTGGGAAAGGCTGCATAGCACTGACAGGATATGTTTGGGCAAATGCACAATGCTAGGGCATATGTGCGTGGGACACCGGGTAAGTAAGGGAGAAGCTGCATAGCACTAGGCTGTACGTGTGGGCATATATGCCCATGCAAAATTGGGTAACTTTCCACAGTAGAAAAACTAACGTTGGTAACCATGGGGGCACCATTGGTGCAAAGGCCTCATCCTTTTTGTAGGATTTAAAGATGAAACCAGGCACTCCATACACTGGCATAGAGAATTCACCCTCTAATGCAATTTAGTCACAAGACAATAAGGGATCAGTGTTTGGTGGTTTAGCCTAAGAAATGTTAATGAACATCTTGTACAAATCCCATATTGGATTCTGCAATCTTATTTATCTCAGCTACAATAATTTAAGAAGAAATACCTCTAATAAGATTTAGAGCTTCATATGTTGCTTGGGATACTGCTGATGGAGAAAACAGGGTTTGAGTAATGATAATGGCACAATTTAATGAAATAATGTATTATGCTGTTGTGTGGTGCAAGATATTGGAAGGCATTTGCAAATGC
The DNA here is from genome assembly GCA_021901965.1 of Pipa carvalhoi. NCBI lineage: Eukaryota > Metazoa > Chordata > Amphibia > Anura > Pipidae > Pipa > Pipa carvalhoi. Next base: position 1,302 of record JAKJJM010026223.1, on the reverse strand, counting down.
CACAACTGGAAAATATGAGTTTTTGGAGGATTTAAAAATGATCTTTTTGCCGCAGCTAAAGTTAAATGCTCTGCACCAAGAAATGTTTTGTCTTTGTTATTTGTTATGTCTATTGACCAGAGACGGAGTGCCCTACGGCTTTGTCTACAGAGGTGCATTTACATTAAATATGTATGTAGTAAATGAGTGGGATTGGGATTGATAACACTGCTGTCTGAGCAGGAAGAAACTATTAGATCATATAACTGATTTCTGATCTGGGAGCTAAGTGATGTCTATAGTGTCTTCTTACGTTTTCTTGTTGCAGTACACTTTTTAATCTGTTTATTTATTCACATTATGTATAGATAGGTTGTACATAGTAATTATGTTTATAGATTTGACTTGTATGCAGGCTAGATGCCTTGGGCAGGGTGCCTATAACTGATGTTAATTAATGGTATTTTTTTCTCAGCAAATCAGAAATGTAATAATTTATTATTCTAACATGACATAAACAATCACCCTGGGTAATCTAGGAAGTCCAGTAAAACCTGAATGTTTAATGACTGGAACAGACACATGATAAAAGTTTTTAATTATATAGACCAGCAGTCGGCAATATGCGGCTTGTGGCGCCTCTTCCTATCCCCACCCCGCCCCTCCATAGCCCGCCCATGACCGCCGACGCTCCTTCTGATTGGATGTCGGCAGGTCATGGGATCAGGTGCTTGCGCTCCTCCCCCTTTGCTGCTGCGGTGGAGGAGGGAGCGAAATGGCTCCTCTAAGTTTGCCGATCACTGATATAGACACACATTGTTAGCAGTGTATGGTCTAGAGTGCAAGCTAGAATTTAGGGACTAATTAAATCAGTTAAAAGAATTTTCCCCTCCATAATGAAATTTACTTGAAAAATAATCACAGTAATCACATACGTGATTACTTATAACAGTGTCCCTATAAGGGCATAATTTCCCTTAGATACAATAGGGTTATTTTTACATAAATCTATTTCATTCAGTTTCAGTGTTTGTCTGTCTCCTTTTATACTGGTCATAAGGCATCCCAGCATTGGACTGGCCTGCCAGTATTCTGGGAAAATTCCTGGTGGGTCCCATGCCCCTGAGCGGAGATAACCCTACATTACAGATCTCATCACTGTGGTGTAGCTACACCTTTGTTAACTAAAGATGATACCACTAAGCACTTAAGCTTAATGGCTAGAGATGGCCGAATTTTTCAAAAATTCGATTCGACTGATTCGCCGAATTTTTCCGAAAAATTCGATTCGGTCCGAATTAATTCGTGACGAATCGGGTCAGA
>JAKJJM010026217.1:0-12542 GCA_021901965.1 Pipa carvalhoi | reverse complement strand
TCCCCAGTGCTTCCTGGTTGGCTTTAGCCAATCAGGAGCCGCTGACGTCATCCGTCATGTGCTGCAAATTGAATTGGCTAAGGCCAACCAGGAAGCACTGGGGAGAGATCGGTCTCCCCAGCGGCTGTCAGCATTAGCAGCTACATGTAACAAGCAGTACTCGCATAGAAGCACTGCTCGTTACATTTACTAGCAAAAACAGAAATCGGGATTTCGAAAATGAGAATGCCGTTTTCGATTTATGTAAATCGAAAATGGCATTCTCGATTTTAATAAATTTCGCCCATGGACTTCAGGAAGACTGACAGAAGCAAGGGGATGATGGGAGAAAAAGATTGCTGTTGAAAAGAGCTTAGAAATCTTTAATTAGCAGGTAAGTATGTTTTGGCATTTAACACCAAAACAACTTGTATAAGGGTTTCCAATTTCAAATCTTTTAATAGAAAAGGACATTTCTCTTCTTTTTCAAATGTACAATTTATTCATTTTCAATTAGGCAATTCTAAAGAAAATCAGGTAATCCAGTTTTTTTTTTCCAGTCTTGCATTGAATTTAACCTCACATTTCTCAAAGGGCTGCAAGGTTAACTTTTACATCACTCTGGCATTCCAGGAAACATCTTACCAGACTTTTTAACAGTAGACTTCAGTAATAACAGAATCAAGGTCATCTGATATTAGTGACAAAGGCTAAGCTGATGCCCAGTAGTCAAGCCAACCTGCCTTTAAAGTATGCATCAACAGAAAGTGCCTTCTGGGCTTTGAGCCAGGGCCTCTTTGCTGGTTCAGCATTAACCAACCGGTCATATTAAATAAATCACCTGATCAGGGTTAGTTTGTAAAACCAGTATTGGCAAACAGCTCAGAACATTGCACCGTGCTATTACAGTACTAGACACAATTTAGAATTTACAAGTTACAGCAAGGTGTTTTATTTTAATCAAAAGGAATTCTTGTAATGTGATATATTTTCATGGTCGCTTAAAGCATCATAAAGCTTTCACATCTTTGAAAGTAAAGCACAGAAATGTATAGGAAAAGTATAAGGGGCAGTAATGACTGCATTGCTATCATACTATCTATGATTTTACATCCTATTAAAAAGCATTAAAGACTATTCCCCAAAGCCTTCACAAGCGTGTCACCAGCAACTTTTTATCAAAGAGGTTCCTTTAATTGTTTACATAATCAGGAAAAAAGATTTCTCATTACTCTAACCAACATGATGCAGTTGTCTGCTTACATCCTCTTTTAATAAAAACAGCTAGCTATGAAATATACACAAATTATTATGTTATAAAGAAAGGCACAGGATACATGGATGTAATCAGTTCCATTAAAATATGAGCAGTCACGTTAATCAAGGAAAACAAATATTTTTATGTAGAATATGAATATACTTTCCAAAACTGGTAATAAACAGTTTACTAAGTGTTATGTCATTTAGAATTCTTTGTGGGGATGGAGAATGATAAAAGTACAAAGATGGCAAAAATACAACTACTTTTATCTGCATTTTGTTTTTACATTAGAAGGTCAAAATTGTTACATCCTGTCTTCACTTTGAAATAGGGTAAACTTTCCTAGGCCAATTCTCAAAGGTAAATACAAACTAAAAATGTTAAGTTTCTCCCTTTTTGTTACATGGGTGTAACTCACTAGTCTGGAGTTGGGAAACCTTTTTCTAGGGCAGATACACACCAAGGAAACAGTGGGCCCCAGCTCAGTATCAATGTTGACTCTATTCATTCCCTATACACTGATGCATTAATGACAAATCAAAATTGTCAGCTACTGTACTATAAAATATACAATTCCCTACTAAAGTACCCTGCCTCTGAATGACTTAGCATGCTGGGGATTATGGTTTGCAATAGCTAGTTGTTATCATGTCCATCAGCTTCAGAGAACACCTCTAAGCCATTCCTTTATTATAAACATAGAATGGAAAATTTATGGACAGGGGCAATTGTTTGCCGAGGTGTAGTATTCCACAGCAAAACAGCAGTCACATGTACATAGTACCGGCGGTTGTTATGGGTTTCTGTACTTCACAATACGACAGGCCTTCTTGTTAATTTCCCTGAATATGATTGGCTGTCTTTATACATTTCCCTGAAAGTATTTTATTAGTATAGTAACACATAGCAACCAATCAGCAGGTAGCAATTACTGATAAAGAGGCGATAGAGTAATATTAACCAATTTCTGATTACTGATTGATTACTATACCTCAACATAGCTGCTGACATTTTGTTGCGGATTAGTTCAAACATTCAGCTGAGCTATTCCAACAAAATTATAGGAAAGTTATGAGAGGTGAACAAAATGCCTACAACTAAACAAAAATCAGTTACTTGTACTAGACTTAACTGTTAATAGATTCTTAACTAGACATTACAAGCTAATAATACTAAAATGGAAAATTAAAACTCACTGTATTTATTTTAAGGAGATGCACAATGCTAATCAGTATTTTTTAATCCCTGTGGGTAAGAGAAGCCACTTAAGGGTGGAAGTAGATGTTTTGGAGTACACAACATTACCTGGCCTCTCCCGCCAAAGACAAAATTATGATGTATTCTTGTTTATCTCTCTTAGACAGCCTATTTCTTTCATGTTTAGTCAAAACATTCAGGAAAATGGCTTCCCTGCTTCCTTGTGTTTTTTTATTTACTTAAATTTATTCTGATTGGCAGATTTCTTAAAAAAAAACTTTGCTAATGTTCAGTTTCCTCAGTTCTTAATTGACAGATTCAGAATAAAACCCTTTGAAGCCATTTGAGAAAGTTGCTAAATTAAAATGCATGGCAGCTTATAACTAATTTACAAGTTCTCCAAAAAAGGTGATTTTTTTCAAAGCATATCAAATTTGCTCTTTATAAACAAAAATACAGTTTTAAATGAGGGTGTCTACAAACTTCATTAAGGTACTTTCTGAAGGCTTGAAACACATAACTTGGATAGGTTCTTCAAAGTTTTAGAAATGTCTAATCCTTCACTCACGGACGCTAATGTACTTCTACTGCACCAAACAATACAAAGTTTGAGCTGATGAAGTCCATCTGGCCTGTCTGGTTTACATCCTCCCCTTTTTTGTTTATAGTTTGTAACTTAGGTAATGCTATTATTGTTATTACTGAACTTGCTCATTTGCAGTCAACACACATGGGACAATTTGTCTGCCAACATTGGTCTCTTTAACCCATAGTGGCAGACAATGATTCTCTGTTGGGAAAAAAACATTGTTCATTAAAGACCTGTTTGTGGTCAAAAGATAGTTTTAATAAACCTAAAACCTCAAAGCATTGGTCAATTCTATCACAAAACAGTCAAATACATTTCTTCCATAAAATACAGATTATTCAGATCAGATTATCTGATTCCTCAGCAATCATAAAATATCATCTCCAGTTTTTTTAACCTGATCTAAGTAAACCTCATAAAAAATCTTGTTGTTTATTTCAGTGCCCTTATATTATGCCTGTCTTCATTGTGTTTACAAAAGTTTTCCTTTCTTCCAAACCGAATGTATAATCTTGGGTTACTTGTGTAATTTCTGATATTCCTTAAAGTGCACCTGTCACCTCAAAAACAGTAATCCTAATTTAGATTGTACTACAGAAATAAAGGTTTTTGTAATATATATAAGTATTTTTAAAAATGTACCTTTGAGCAGCTTTTCTCTCTGCCATCTCTCTTTAATTAGTTTCAGGAGGGCTGAGCATGCTCAATTAATGAGCACAGCCCTCGACTAAGGGGGAGGGATTGGGATTACCTGAAAACCTCTTTGCCAAGTGCTTGTTTTTTCTACAATTGCTATGGCTGCAAAATCGATAAGCCTAAATCTTTCATTTTAACACTTGTTGTACTTAATACTAGGTGGCCAAAATATAGAAAGCTCTTTATTTACAGGCTTTAGTGTCCATTTAGAGTGAAAATAACCCCTATTTGAATATTTTTTTTTTTTTTTATGTGTGCTTTCTAGCATGATGGTTACTGTTGGCGACTGCATGTCTAGATGTCTATAACTATTATAACAGAAATAGGTCAGTTAAAATAAGTTCTGTAAGGGTTTTTGTAACCAAAGGAGAGAAATAATGGTTGTCAGTAAAAATCAGTCTTTGCTTTCAAGACATATTACTAGAATTATGACTGATAAAAATGAATGAAAAAGATTAGTACAAAATGACCCACTTGTGCTTACTCTTAGTACATTCTTTAACCTAAGCTTCATTTCTGTCTTAAGTGAGTATTCTTTGATGCAAAAATCTTAAAATCAGGATAAGTAATTTTACTACAATAGATATACAGGTACAGCCCTGAATGAATGAATCTTTAAAAATCCTTAATGTCTCTACTCAAACTTTGTATCACATCTCCAATGGAAAGATCCTTTGATAAGAACTTGATCAAATGGATAAGAAAATAGGAATTTGCATATTAAAAGGTGAATTTGCCTGGCATAGTGACTTTGTTTCTGTTCGTATCACTTCAGTCAGGAGGACGAGAATTCACTTCTCCTTATTCATAAATCAGCGGATAGACTTGTCAAACAAGTGGACAGATGCGTAGTGCAGCGTGGTCAGATAACAGTGAGATGCATAGTCATGCAAAATGAGGCAAATTCCCCCAGTGAAAGGAAGTGACCTCATCCTCACCATATCCCACTAACTGTATATAAGTGAACAATACATCTATTTCTATGTCTCCCTGTCCCTAGTTCATCCTCACCATATCCCACTAACTGTATATAAGTGAACAATACATCTATTTCTATGTCACCTTGTCCATAGTTTATGTTGTCACTTGGTTGCAGGGTTTATTGTCACTTTTGAACAGTTGCCTTACGCAACACCTGCCATCAACTCCCCAATTTACCACTCTGAAGTGCAGAAGTCAAATGGAAAATTTGGAGCAGTGCACCTTAAGGAATTTGCTCCATTGACAGACTCTGTTTCTTTCTGAATAGCCAAATTAACTGTGCACACACACGCAAAGTGATGCAAAGAGCTCCATAAATTCACAACCGTCATAAGCGTCTCAATTGGTATTGAATTTGTCACATAACAGAGTTTGTTAAATAAGCGGAGTTGGAGAAGTTGCAAAAGGACTTAAATTCAGGCCTTTACTCGACTGTTCATCCTTTTAATAAATAACCCCCATAGTATGCTCTGATCAAAGGTACTTTTTAAGCAATAACTAAGACCAAACATCTCATTCATACATCCTTTACTATATAACAAACGAAACTAAAATGATTCATTATTAATAATTAGTAATGAATAAGTAATTAATTTTACAATTGATTTATACAAGTCAAAACTAGCTCCTGACCAGGATAACTTCATAAATTAAAAATGAATAAAGGTTCTGCAGTGAACAGGTTATCTGTGGACTACTTTACAGAAGCCAGTAACTTGGCTTTGAACTGCTTTGTTAAACTTTCTTTTAAATTCTACACTTAGCTTTTAATTTGGCTGTTGCAGCAATAAAAAAAGGCTTAGAAACTTGTCTCTGAGCCATTTCTTTTTTAATATCTGGTGCTTTAATTTGCTAGCAAACTAGTTATCAAACCCTATAAACCAGCCAGATTTGCATGATCTCCAAATTGTGCTAAATAATGTAGATGACTATTATTAATTGTTTGCATGAACTGTACCTTAAATGAGTGCAGAAAGCAAATGTCTAAGAATTCAGATCATTTTTATATAAGCTGTCAGTGGATGCCCTCTGGCTGGGCAGCCTGATGTTGCCAGCTTTTTTGTAAGAACACTTTTAACACGGAAGCCACAGGGCATTCAGATGGTAAAGCTCTTAAAATAATACCAGAGCAAAGGACTGTGCACTGTGACTTCATTCTACATCCTGGATTTGTCTGGTAAAAACGTGTGTAGAACACATGAACATCTATATCTGCAAAGCAAGGAACCATTTCTCTGGCAGATGTGTGACGATCATAGGACCGAGGGAGAGCTTTAATGTACTGATCATTTGTAACAATTTCATGCTAGTGGAAGTAACATTCCTTTGGGACCAATTCTTCTGCTGGCATTCAACTGTGCTAATTTAAACTCAGCTTTGTGTGGGCATCTCGGGCCCTTTATCTCAATTACACAGATGATCTGAAAAAATTAATGGACAACGCAGATTTTACTTTTAAATCTGTGCCATCCATATCCCTTAAAAGCTTGCATTCAGGCAGCAGTTTAAAACATTTCAGAGGCCCTACGTGATTAGTGAAGCTGCAGACATTAACAGTTTTTCCAAAAGATCGTTAGAAAAAGAGAACAATTTAAAGTGGTCTCATTTGTTTCAGCTTGAAAGCACTCTGCTTCATTGTATTTCTGTCTCTATTTAAAAGCACTTCTGATTCAACCTCACTTACTTTTTAGCAGTTCTATCATTTAAATGGACAGTAGCATCAAAACAATAATTCCCCAAATGTTTTTATATTTACTTGATATTTAATCTGCACTTCTAAAACTTTTAAACAATACTAAAAAGTTTAATACATTACTTGAAATCTGGACTTTCATTAATATCTATTATCTAAAACTTTACACAAATAAATGTGAGGGAAAGTGAATAGAAAATCTAACACAAATTAACACAATTTATAAATGAGAAAAAATACATTTATAAAAGATATTTATACAAGTGTTGCAATTGAATAGATGCCAGTAGGGCTGTGGAGTTGAAGTCCATTTTGGTGGAGTCAGAGTCAGAGTTAGGTTGGCTTACCAACTCCACAACCCTGTATGCCAGGCTGGTACAAATAGGAATTTTGCTTTCTTTTGTTCTTACTGGCCCTTTAATTACTATTCTTATTTGCAGCCTTAGGTCTCAGATTAGTGCTTTTTTATACAAGTGGTTTACTCAGATGCAAACATTTCACGTTGATTTCCATGTGCCATGCACACACACATTCATTTTAGCAGTTTCTACACTTTCAGTACAAATTTCCCATTGTGTGCATATTCACTTTTTTTCTAGATTCACAACATCATGAATGTGAAAACAATTGCTACAATTTATGCTAATATTTAATATCAAACAAAACGAGTAATACAAAAAATGAGAAAAAAAATGGGTAAAAAATGGAGACATTGCCCTTCATGTACAAGGACAGTATAAGACAATTATGGACAATTAAGAGAGTTATGATATGGACAATTAAGAAAGTTAAGATGGCATTGCCTTGGTGGTGGATCTGCCTTGGTTAATTGCCACTATGACAAATAAACACTCAAACAGGAACTCATCAACAGGGATAATCTTTATAGAATTCTAGTAACCCATAGCCACTAATTAGCTGTCTGCTTTCAATGGTGTAGAGAAACTAGAATTCTGAAAGACTAATTCTGATTGGTTGTTATGGGTTAGTAGACGATTGCTCCTGTTGATGAATAATTGTCCACAAATTTGCAGCAAATAAACATACACAACGTGGCTACTGTAGTGTTGCAAAATTTGCAAGAATTTACCACATCAGAGAAAATAATGATCTTAGCTGAATATGCAGATTTGTCAAAGTGTCCAATTGTCACAAAATCATGCATCTACAGGACAATTCACACTGACAAATATGCCCTTGAGTTCTGACTGCAGATATGGACCATTTTTTTAGTCCATAATAATCTGACACATTTTCAGTTAGACAAACAAAATGCATCAAATTGCTTATCTGGAGGTGTAAAGTATGAGCCAAATGCATAAACAGATTATTTTTTCCTCCCATCAGTAGAAACACATTCTGTATATATGAACTAGCCTCTGGAGCCTTCACATCCAAAATAAAAAAGCTATTATACATGTGAACTATATCACTTCTATATTTATTTCTACATTAAAAAAATTCTACTAACATAGTGTAACACAAACTCTTTACCCTATATAATACAACAGTGAATGATTTTACTAATATTGTGTGATTCACTATAATAAATTCCACATATATAAAAAGTATCATTTTTTTTTTTACAAAACTAAATAATCTAATAATGTAAGGGGATCATAATAAGCTATTTATAGTGATGGGTGAAATCTTGAAGCAGGAGACAGCACTAAAGCAAAGGTGATTGGTAAATATATTTACCATCCTCCAATAACAATCACCCCAAGTCCTAATGAGCATTAGTTCTCCTTTAAAAGAAACTCTTACTGGGTCATTGGCATATTGATTCAGCAGAGCTGAAAACAATAGTAAAAAACAAAAACCGTATTCTGTAAAATCTACAGAATTAACCCAATGATATTTGATCCGTCTATCACAGTGTGTTAATTTCATTAGTTCCTTAAAAGGACAAACAGTAATCCCTAGACACGCTAGCATTTTTCGCTTGGTGACTATGCTGCTACTTTTGGTGAGATTTTTGCTCTTAAAGAACTGATTTAAATCAAGGTGTTCAGACACATAAACAAGCTAAAATTCTCTGATCATCCTACCTTGTTCACGCTGTTGGTCTTTCTGCTCCATTGACACAAGCGCAGAGAAATGAGCTTGATCATAGGCCAACACAAGAGGTGAGCAGTGACATCTGTTAGGTGGGACTTCAAGAGGTAAATAGATTCCGCCAAAGGGGATAGGTGCAAAAGCTATAAAGAAATGATTTCATTTATTTGCTTTTACATTTTTGATGACTTGAGCATAATTTAAAGAGTATTGGTGTGTTTTGGAACAATAAAAAAAATGGCAATGTACTATGGATATAATATAGATACAACCCCTAATATATCCAGTAAGACCATATATAACTCTATTATTAACAAAAGTACAGCTAACAGTTCCCTTCCCTGCATCTGATATTTTTATAAGGTATTTGGTGGTTTAATATCAACCTTATATTATGGTTGCAGAAACCATTTTTTCACTAATTTGCTTTGGTAATATCCATCTTTGCATTACCAGATAACAGTGGAGAAAATGCTTAGGAGTTTATATCATAAGTGCTTGTCAAACCTGACTCACTGTAAGTCAAAACTGTTTTGCTTTCCATTGGTATATCCTATTCAACATTTCATGCACGTTTGATCTGATAGTGAATGCAATTACAGCTGGGAACTTAAACATTTTTCATTATTTTGCTTATTATTGATGAAGCCAAGAAAACTACATTTCCAACTAAACATAGTTGTACCAACATGAAATAAACACTTATTTCCTGCTACATAATATTAATGAAGAAGCATAACAATGCTGCTTGGGTAGGTAATCATCTAAAAACTTATCTTCACCATGTCTTAAAAATTGAATGAAAAAAAAATTAAAAAGGCTTTATATAAAAACATGTCAAAAACGTTATATTCAATAAATGGGAAAAACAAAATTGTTCACAGCAACAATACTTGCCTTCTCCACCTGAGTCCCGAAGCATTGTATCTGCAACCACAACAATAGGTCGCCTTAAGATATGGGCCAGCACAAACACATGGAATTCCTCCAAGCTTTCATAAACTGGGTCTTCTGCATTATCCACTCTGGAAGAGAAAAAATAGCTTCATTTGAATGCAATGAATTGAGAGCCAAATATTACATAAATCTGCTGAAAACTGAAGTATGTACAAATAAGTCTTCTTGTTCTTAGCTTCAAACACACTATATACATTGTATATTTTCTAATTTAAATAAATATATGTCTAAAGAGTTTCATCAAACCGCTTTAGAATGATAGCTTCGCTCATTCTGCAACTTGAAAGTCTATATATGTCTTTATATTGATGGTCTCAGAACTTATAGATGACTGATTAAAATATGGCACCAACCAATTCCACTTTGGCAAATTCTTTTTTTTTTGCCTCCAATTTCTACTCCTCTGCCCTGGCAATAAGAGAACTGTGCTCGTCTTTGGCCTGCCGCTAATAAATTAATGTTTATTATTTATGCATTATTTATGCTTTTGTCCAAAGAATTGTGGTACACTGAAGGTCAAGTTGCGGGGAGGTGATAGATCCCATTTAGAATAATATATGTTAAAATCTTTTATCAGCCTTAATCCAATGGCTTGCTATTCTAACTGGCTCCCTACCCTGATGAATTTGCATGTGTTAAGATGAAAAAAACAGATATAACTCTCTGCTCATGCTGCCAAAAAATGAAAGTACACCATATATTTTACATTTATATACATTTAAATTACTTAGGCTGCACTTAGATTTCTGAATTCGTTCTAGAATATATTATCATTCTATAATATATGTATTATCCAAAGTTAGCTGATGGCTGGCTAGCTTAGGTATATCACCTTCCGCTGGATGAAAATGGACGTACGGCTGTGAAGATTGAACTGGTTATATTTTTTTCAGATTAAAGGCTACTTTTAAATTTAAGCAAAAGCAACTGTTAAAGATCCTAATGAAATGCTGCCCCCAGTGTTTTATTCTGAAATATTTTAGACAAAATGAAAAGCATATAAAATATATAGAACGAGGCATAAAGCCAGAGACACACTGTACAATTTGTCTTATGCATTAAAAAGCATCTGGCAGCTGACCATTGACTTCTATTGTACCATGATATGCTCAAAAATATGGCTGCAGGCTTTTTTCTAGTACTTTTTTTTTCTGCACCTTTGGCAGTACACTAGAAGTCAATCATTTGCTGTTAGCTACACGGAAACACATGAGAGTAAACATGATTCTGAATGGGTGCAGTGAGATACTTACTGATGTGTTTCTTCACTCCAGCACTGCCTTCGGTTTGTCTGAATCCAATCCATGCAGGCTGTGATCCACTCAACTTTCTCTTGAAATTCAGCAACTCTAGCAAGAGCAGAAGCAGAATTCTAATGCAATACTGCTTCAGTGCTTGCTTTTTTTCACCGAATTTCAATAGGAAACAGGGACGTGAAGAGGATCGCAGCCTGCTTGGAGAAGACAAGTAGGGTAGCCTAGAGACAAGCAGGAGGCAGCCCTGGAGAGAAGAATCACATCAGTAAGTATCTCACTGCCCTCCCTTCAGAATCACCCCTAGTAGAATGAGCATTAGTTCTCCTTTCAGCTACATTATAGTCCTTTTTTCCTATTCATATGCTTTTTTTTTTTTTTTAAACTGGCCTTAATGTGAAAATTATACTAGCTATCAAAGTACAAATCTTTCATAATAAATCCATAAATATCTGACCCCTGGTCCAGGGACATTTGCTTTGTGCTGCATGTGCTTGTACAGCTGCATAGGAAGTGTCATTGGTTGTACACAGTGAGCCAACATCAGTTACAACTTGGCTATATATCTCACAAAGAATCCTTATATAAATCTTTGCAACTAAAACCATTTAGAGTGATGTAAGGCTACAAACACTCTATTCATCACATGCCTCCATTAACATAACATTTCTTTTCAATGAAAAAAAAAAAAGAGTATTCTTTGTTCAATAGCAATGCACAAGCAAAACAAAACAAACCATTAAGAAATCATTAGAGGCTGATGCCCTACTTTAATGTAATCTGAAATACTTAATACATTTTGCTTTACATTAATTGACTACACCTATGCTGCTTAGATCATTCTTCCAAGTAAGTTAAAAAAAGGGCAATTATGGCCAAAATTGGAAGAAGCAGCTTTGATAATCATTGGTTAAAAGTCAAATATCCCTGAATTTTAGCCAATTGTTGATAACGGTGCTGTTATCTGATAGTAAACCTTGTGCTTTTAGGTCAAGGTTGAGGCTCTCCAGCTCAGGTCAAACATGAATGCTTTTTCCTGTAGCATCAGTTGCTATTTGTGACACTGTCCTTTGTTCCTTACGATTACATATCTAGCCAACACCAACGGAGAAGCAGTACTGCAACTGACAGTATTATCACAGCTATCTTTCAAGAGGAATCATTTTGAAACAAGCAGATTTCAGAAATGGCAAAGTCAGACTGACATGATAGCAGGCTCATCCGGTTGATTAAAAACAAGGATTTTAATCAGCCGAATGAGCCCTCCAACCTGTCAGTTGTCAGAAAGAGGAGAATAAATCCTCTATAACAGGTTGGAAAAGATTAAACTAGGTAAATCAAATGCTTTATCTGTAGCAACTATAGCGGATCTCTCTGTTTTACTACCTCTCTGTAATCTGAAGTGACAGCAGTTGTTATAGCCCTAAGAGTGTTAGAAAGTGGCATTTTTATACATTAAATACTAGTAAATGGGAAGTGTAATTGTGATGCCAGGGGCAATCACCCCTTAAAAGCAGCACTTGAGACCACTAATCAACATGATTCATCCTTTGGGTCAAACCACACCGAAAATCCAATTTGCACACTAGTAGCAAACTGCTTCAAACAACCCTAGCCAGACCCAATTTACATTCTTTTCAATCAGTGAATGCGTGTGGGGCTGTATCTCCCAAGCTATTATCAGCACCATGATTTTATTCTGCTCACTGTGAAATAACCATTTCCCACCAAGTTCAGTAGAGTTTAGCATATAAGCAGAGACAAGTGGAGTATCGGTGATACCTTTTATTGGCTAACTGAATAGATGGTAAATACAAGCTTTCCACACTACTTAGTCTCTTCTTCACTGAGAAATACCCACAATCCCGCTGTCATACT
>JAKJJM010026183.1:0-15815 GCA_021901965.1 Pipa carvalhoi | reverse complement strand
GTGGTTTGGATGCTTTCCTTCAGTGTAAGAACATTACAGGTTATGGGTACTAGATAACTGAAGGTAGTATCTTGATCCTGGGAATTTATTCTGATTGCCATATTTGAGTCGGGAAGGAATTTTTTTCCCTAATATGAGGACAATTGGCTCTTGCCTCATGGGTATTTCGCCTTCCTCTGGATCAACATTGCAGGAAAACAGGCTGAACTGGATGGACTTGAGTCTTTTTTCAGCCTTATAAACTATGTTACTATGTAAACTATGTATATATCTAAATGCATTTAGATGACTCGCACATTATTGAATAGCTACTACTTCTAGATATTCAGTTTTGTGCTGTCCTTGTGTATGTATTTGATATCCTCAGAAGGAAGGTGTAGCAAGTTAAGTGTTTTAAGCAGAACAAGCATGCATTATTTTCATGTTCCCTCAAAAACAAAAGGTTATCGGTTGATCATTTATGTAAATGCTAAAAAAAAAAATTAATTTACGATCATGTGACACTACAGAAAAATATGTAAGTTAAGTATAATTAAAAGACTTATTTTAAAATATAATTATTGTTCTCACAGTGATAACAGATGAATAGATAACATTCTGATACTTATTTTCAGAACAGTGAATTCAAATACCAGCAAATTTAGGTACAGTATATATACTGATCAAGAATGCCTGGTTGTGGGTGGCTTAAGATAGAATGTGCATGGGCATCCAACCCAAAAGTCAGGTTTAATCCCATTAACACTCACATAAGGTATTTATGCGATTACATTCTTCAACATAAACTAGAACTTTGTTGACTGATATTTTCCTATATTTGCCACGTTGTTTGATCAGAAAACTCACGTGGCTCAGCAGAGTGAAGAACTAGTATCACAGGACCAAGATATTGACTAAAGTAAAAATCTGTATCCTAGACTATAATCTAGTTTACGGCTTTCTCCCTTGAGGTTCTCTAAAGATCCTATCGTTGTCCTGCCTGTAGGGGCCACAACCTTTGTCTCAACGTTAAGGCCAGGTTCACACTGGCTTGTTCTGCGCATCGTTTTTTTAAAAATAAAAGACGCATTGTGAAAAAACACCATCATATTAACACTGGCAGATTTTTGGGACAAGTTTTTACAAAAATAGCACCCTTGTGTGACCGCTATTGTTCAATTCCTATTGCTATTAATCCCATCACGTCATATACGCTTGAAAAAACGTGACATGAAGCGTCCCAGTGATGGGCACAATATGCCAGTGTGAACCTGGCCTAAAGGAGCACTAACTCAGATAAGTGAGAATTTCCCCATTTAGATTGACATAGCAGTTGTTCCTTGGTATATAAAAACATTTTCCTTAAAGGGGATATGAAATGTTTTTACTGCTTATCTGACTTTTATCGGATTCTTAGTGCATTGCAGACCTATATTGCATAGAGACACCCACCCAGGGCTGTTTTTAAATAAAGTGAAAAGAAATGTAATTCTAAATTAAATTATTATACCTGTAGTAAAATAAATATTAGATGCATATGGGTTTTTTTTTTTAATTTGTTGTTATTTATTCTTTTACATTTCAGTATGTTCATGGGATGCAGCCCTCTATCTATAATTTATTTATTTTTTCTTTTAACACTGTCACTGAAATTGAGATTCATAATTAGAACAGTTGTGTATGAATGTATTTAAATGATTGAAAGTTATAAAAAAAAAAATTGAAAGCTGTTAAATTTCCATTATTTCCTCCTTTAACAATGCTTCTGTGAAGTTACTGTTTGGTGCTTCCTCAAAATAATGCACAATAACCATTCTTAATGCAAGCAAATAAAATTAGGAATGTGTTTAAAAGCATGTTCATTTTGGATTGCGTGTAGCAGGTTTTTATTTCCTTTTTTTTTCTGTGCCCACTATGTACTTTCTGCTGATTCAGTCTTTTTTCTTTATTTAGAAAATAATGATGAGTTTTCATGAAGAACAAGAAATATTGCCTGACACATTCCTTGCAAACTTTCCTTCACTAATTAAGGTTGACATTCATAAAAAAGTTACAGATCCCAGTGTGGCTAAAGGAATGATGGCATGCCTGTTATCCTCTCTGAAAGCTAATGGTAAGTCTTCCACACTGGATTTCTAAATTTCAGTCTTTATCTTGGAGGATTTTACCTTGTAGCTTTAAAGGTAAAATATAGTGGTAAATCATACTTACCTGATCGATCTAGCAGCAGTACAAGATTAGTATTCATCTGACCATCCGCAGCCCAGGATTGTCAGATGAATACATTGCTGCACTGCTCTCTTCCGGGTGTGTCTATTTTGAGCATGCGCAGTCTGTTAGTTTCAGCGAAACTCAGGAGGGGCAGGTCTATGTGGACTTTTGACTGCTGCTAGATTGATCGGGTAAGTATGATTTGCCACTATAGTTTCCCTTTAAGATGTTGCCTCTTTGAATTAATCAAAGGGGCAATGCCTTAAAGGGAAACTATAGTGGCTATAATTCAAGCAGGATAAATGCTAATTGACTTCAGTTCTTTTTGAGATATTTGCAGTCTGCTGTAACCTTCTTTTGATTTGTTATGCAGGGTGTGAAGCTTTTGTCGCTTGTGTACCCTAGGGCTGCTTCCATCATTTAATAAAAAAATCTAGAATTTTTGGGGAGTTGTGACCTAAATGGCTATAAGGCTGTCCTGTAAAACGGTTCTAAAAATCAACAAGCAATCTTTTTTAAAAAACAGCGCTATGGAATACCAGATATGAATCTTCAGATATATAGATATATATAGATATATCATCCTTATATTAATAGGATCCCCAACGTATATATTTGCACATAAAGGTGCTTGACGCAATTCAGACTGTGACATTAGCCCTAGGCTACTCGACACGTGTGGCTTTTTACCATGCACATTTAGATTACATGTGTGAAAAGGCCTTGCATTGCTGCCCATTCACTACTGTTGTACCTCAGGTGGTACACTCAAAATATGTCCATTTTTAGCAGAAAACCACCTGAATGTTTATTACATGTTTCACCTGCTTTTGATACCATACAAGTAAAAACTATGAGGTAAATGGGCCACCAATTGCGTCTGATTTATTTTTGTGAGTGATAAACTTGTGACCAAAAGTTTGAGTTTATGTTGACATGATTTACTGCTCTTACAAATGTGAAAGCAGTCACAAGTGCTGGCCCATTTAACAGAATGCTGTGGAACACTAATTTACTCTGATCTCATCTTCAAACTAAAATTGAATCTAGACAGATCCACAAATGCTCATACCTATAGTGTAGTCATTTGTCATTATCTAGCCTCATTTGTTATCTAGCATTACTTCCCTCCATTTTTCCAATTTGCACTCTCCTTGCTCATCTTTTAAGTAGCCAGAGTTTATTTAATTCAATAAATAACATGTTAAATACATACAAAGTGGAAATACTCCTAGTAAGAATGTTTAAGTTGAATTGGTGTAGTACTTAAAGCAATATTTCTATTTTTACTTACGCAAATCCAACTGCTACTACGGACTGTTTTTATTTAAGGCTACCAAACAGCTATTTTAGTCCAGGTTCATAATAATTGTATATAAACAGCAAAGATAACTTTGTAAGCCCTTGCAAAATGATTTTGATATTGATAGTACAGTTATATATTGTTAGTACAACCTTTTTTCACATCAATCTAGCACCTTTGACCTTTTAGGGTCTGTTTTCTCATATCTGAACATTGATTTTTGTCCAGTCAGCTGACTGAAAACTGAAACTTTGTGTAGATTCTCTGAACATTTATACTGATTAAAATAGGATTTTCCCTTTAATTATTGTTTTGAGCAACCTGCAATTTTTCTTGACATTATTTTTTTTTTTTTTTGCTTGCCCTTTCTCACTTTTTTGCTAAATGATTGAAAATTTCTCAATGAAATCACTTGCATCTTCCGTTAATCTTTGAAAATTTTAGCAGCGCATTTCAAAATTCTGCATTTATACTCTGAACACTGTCACAGAATCCAGTACATAAGTGTTAGTCCTCCTCACAAATTGCTGTTGGATTACTCTTACGATATATGTATTTCCTTAGGATCTCGTGGTGCATTTTGTGAAGTGAGACCTGACGACAAACGAATACTGGATTTTTACAGCAAGTTGGGTTGTTTTGAAATTGCCAAGATGGAAGGCTTTCCAAAGGATATTCTCATTCTTGGAAGGAGTCTTTAAAACTATAAGCTGAAAGGTGGTTAGACAGTATATAAGGTAACAGATGTTACCAGTGGGTTGTAAGATGGAACTTTTCCTATGCATATATATCACCTTTAAATTAACCTTGTTCAAGTTTATTTCCAAACAGCTAGGCTTATATGACATGCTACTGGTGATGTGCATGGGCTATTTTATTTGACATGTGCTTCAGGTAAACCTATGAAAGGAAATGCACCTGCTTGTTTAAAAAAATTGAATATTTTTGATGCATATTTCATTGTGCATGAAATATTCAATTTTGCAAAAAGAGCATTCAGCTGAAGGTCACATTTTTGCGACAGCTAAAGATACCACTGTATCAGTTGCTCAAGAGAATTAGTATATGTAGCACTTCATATGAGGATCATTAAGAGTATAATTAATGATTAGCTTCAAAGGCAGGTAAAGGAATTCCTATGTATTCCCCCTGAAATGCATACTCCTGGCAAGGAAACATCACAATCTACTGTTTGACAAATGGCAAGGGACAACCTTTCTGTAAATGTTACTATAGAAAACCTGTATGTACAGTCTGTTTTTCATGTTTGTATTTTATTACATTGTATTTCTTTATATAAAGCTTTTTATTAAGCATGGTTTCTTTAAAATAATGGTTAACAATGACACAGTAAGTGTTTTTTTTTGTTTTTTTTCATCCTGCCATTAAAACACCGTTTACATTTCACCACTGAATAGCTGGTGCAGCATGTAGGTCGTAAGATTTCAGTCCATTTCTCAGACATCATACTGAAAATTCTTCATTTCTTCCTAGCATGTGCCATGTCCATATCTTTTGTAATAGTCTGATCTCTCAATTTCTAATGAGCTGAATGAATCCTAGTACCCAATAATAGCTGTAAAGGTTCTTCACTTCTGCACAAAACAAGATGCCATTGTTTACACTAAGGATATTGGGTTTTATACAAATCTGTTAACAGCTGTTCTGCTTTATTCTTTCTAGGTCTTTCTCTAAGAATCCCTCCCCTTAAAGAAAGGCATTACAAAAACATGTATATTTTGATTGACCTGCCTATGACCTGACATAGGTAACATCTATAGAGTGTTCAGGTGTATAGAGACAAAGGCAGGAAGACTAAAAACTTTTTTTAAGAAAAATTCTGTTGAAACATTTGAAAGGCTTTTTTTGTGCCTTTTCTGAATTTGAAGTGTACCACATCTAAGCTTGATGTCTCATCAGGTTAAAAGTGTATTGGACTTCTAAAATATAAACCACACTGCAGGAGGGTTTGCAGTTTGAGATTTTCTTTTACAGCTTAAAAATTAAAAAGGTGAAAATCTGTGTACAGTGTATAATAGCTTAATACTTGGTCCTGCTTATTTGCATGTAGTGTGCTTGTAGCAGTCTGTGAATTCCTCTCACATCATCGAGGCTTCCAGAGCTGAATTTCAGAAGGTAACTCCACTTGTAACCAAGGGCTATGCTGAGCCTTTGACTTTTAAGACTGTATAATATAGCAATGATCATGTAGTTGTCATTTCAACCCTTTTCCTAAATCTTATTTGTTTCCCAGTAAATTTGGTGCAACTAGCTCTTCATTCATTGACCCCTTTTTGTACAAAATGTGTATACATCATACCTTGTTTGCAGAAAGTGCAGCAAATTTTAGTTGAATTCTAAAGTTTGTTAGAAATAAGAGACCAGATGCACCAGGCATGCTAATATGCTAGGAGGCTTCCACACTAGCCTTATCAAAACAAATGTAAAACTGCAAGACTTATTATTCAATGATGCCATGACTGTATGGGCAGCATAACCAGAGCACTTCAAAACATAGCAATAGTGTTTATTTAAGGTACTGCTATAGAGGATTTTGGGTTTTGTTTCATTCCACCCTTGAAATGAAACAGCTATCTTGGTCCCCTGTACCAAAGTTAAATGATTTCTCCCCCACCCCCCCTTAAAGTATGTCTGGCAGGGAGGGATACCACAAAACTGTGAGATAGAGGGAAAGAGATTTTTGTTTATTGTGTTTTCTTTTCACAGAAAATCCCTTTTTCTGTTTAATGGGCCCCTCCTTAAAAAAACAAAAAAAAAACTAAAACAAAAAAAATCAATGATATTGAGAATTACTTGGATGCACCAGATATACAGTAGCAGATAGTAGTATACTGTTATATGCGTCTGTCAAGGACTGTCTGGAACCCTCAACTGTAAGCAAAGGAATTACAAAAAAAAAAAAAAGTCGTTAAAGTAACATGCACACTTTTTGTAGAATGTATTTTTGTTTTTTTTTTAATAAAACCATTGTAAAATTAAAACCTGTTGCCTGTGTTTAAATTAACCATGATGGTTTATGTGCCAAAATGTTTAGTTTTGTTTAAAGTGGAACTAAAGGCAGACATAGATTTAGCCTACAAATATACTTTCTGCATAGGGTATTATTGTTACAGCTAAAATACAAAACCAACACAGCTCACTGTGTCAGATTCAAGGGAAACACCCCATTTTAATAATAAAAAAAAATGGGGGTGTTCTCCTTGAATATGACAGTGTGCGGCGTTTGATTTGTATTTTGGTTGAAGTATTTGGGTTGGCTGGAACCCTCCTTGCCCTGCTCCAGTGAATGTTGATCTGATTGTGATAGGACTGCATCAAATTATTGTTACAGCTCAAACCCAGTTACCAACCAAACAGTGCAGACTAATGTCTGCAGAGCGGCCGCTCTGTCTGCCTGCTCTTGAAGTGCGACCGCGACTATTTGAGCGGCACGCCTCATGCACGTCGCGGAAATGCCTTCGCAAAGGCATTTCCGCGAAGCTTCGGACCTTACGGAATCTGGCCCCAAATCTTTACTCCTAGATAAGATTCCCTTTAACTTAACATTGCATCTCACAATTGAGGACCCCCTCACTGCATTACATGAAAGTAGCAGTCACATTGCGCTGTTGATCTTTTATACTATATTATACTATAGGATCTAATGATAATTGGCATCAGAAACTTTTTGTAGCAGCTTTTGTATTGCACAAAGGTTGCAGTGTGAAGCAAACTGAGTAAGTGCAGTAGCAGTTTTACATCCGTATTCTGCTCCGGCGCTTGCTCAATTTGCAGAAAAACAATCAGGAAGTGAAAGGATCACAGTGTTGCACAGAGCAGAAGAGATCAGCTTGGTATTGATAGCAGGATGCAGTGCTGGAGCCTAAAACCCCCTATGTAAAAGTATTTCACCCCCCTCCTCTTAAAAAATAACCCCTAATGCTGCTATGCTTTAGTTCTCCTTTAACCAACTCTACAAAGGATGATGCTAAAAGTGCAGCTTTACATGGTAATTTTTACCCACATACCACAGAAAGTTCTGGAGTCCTGTGATTTCTTTCATTGGAAGGGACAGGAAGGCTGCATGCAGCATTTGACCTGCATAATGTGAGAAATTCAAACAGAGTGCTGGGGCAACTAAACGGCAAGTAATGCTACACTTTATTGCTCTTTTTACACTATAATGTGGCCTTGACCTTTTTTTAATTGCAGCATCCAAAACCTTAGTGTGGGCAAGACCTAAAAGTTCACATCCCTTCCTAGTGGTGAAACCTTCCCATTCAGCAGAGGTCCTTCTGTCATTGCTCCAACCTAGGATAGAAAAGTTAAAGTGAATCTGCAAATGCCGTGGTGAGGCCTTGATACATGTTCAATTCACTTTAATAAAAAAAAAAATAATGTACCATGTCTAAGAGAAATTCTTTAATGTTTTAAAATAGTGGCGTGTCTGTTACTGAGTCAATGAGCAACAAGCAAAAAGTGCACCTCTAAAAAAACTATTCTTCAGACTGCTCTAACACCCTGTAATTCCATTTAATACCTGTGATGCAAATGTAGGTAGTTATGGGAAATGTACCCCTTTACCAGAGTATTATGATGGTATAGTTATTCATTGTGTGTGTGTATATATATAACTGCTCTGTGTTTATCCAGGTTATGTATTTGTAATGGGGTGCTGGCTAGTAGAAATTCCCTTCAGAAGCCACAGTTGTACTGTATATGACCCTGCACAATTAGTGTGAATGTGGATTAAAAATAGAAGCTCTTTTGCTACAGGAAAAAGTATGAAGCTTTCCTGAATTATAATTAAGATTCTCCAGCATTTATTGTTGCTCACTTTCTAGCAAGATGCTGTCCCTAGTTAGACAGAGTAGTGTTTAGAGCCCCTTTTGGAATACAGCATAAAAAGATTGAGATACCATGGGAGCTGGGGCCACAACGAAAGTAGGGAATGGTAATCTCATGGTGGAAGGTGGTGAAACCCAATCTGAATTATGGCTTTAGAGAGGTAGTATAGGTTAATGTGGGACAAAACCAGAGTATCCAGAGGAAACCCATTCAAACATGGGAAGAACATGCACACCTTGTCATGTCATTACCTACTCCAGCTGCTTGCGACTGAGCATTACATATTCTGCTGTATAATGCACCATTATAAAGTATATCAGGTTTATCCCACCTCCATCCAGAACTGCTCAGTGACTTGTAGTATTCTAAGCTAATATAAGAGTTGTAGTAAATGCACAGCTGAGGAAGGTAGTGCACAGAGGGCTGCCATCTCATCCCAACAACAAACATGCACATGCAGGAGTGCTGATTTTAATTCAGTTTTGGTGCATGCTGCAGACTGCAACTGTTTTAAGCAGTAATGCAGCATGCGTTTCAACTCATTTCAGATTAGCACTGCATTTTACATCTCCTCGGGCTCAAATGGATCAGGTGTAAACTTTAAATGCTGAGATGTGAAAACTGTTACTCTGCAGGTATAGTTGAACTACAACTTCCGATGTCCATCTGTATGTTATACAGTTTACACTAACTAAAGGGCCAGAGGACATATTAACCACCAGGAGAGACACATACTGCACCGACCATACAGCTGGCCAGGTAGGAAGCCCAGCATGTGTGCTCCCAGCCACTCCTCTGTCCAATGGCAGTGCAGCATCATAGCTCCTCCCTTTCCGCTACAGCACTGAGCTCGCTGACCGGGAAGCCCTGGTATTCAGCACGTGGGTATAAAAGAGGCACTGGGAGTGACCATGAGCAGCTTTCTATCAGAGCAGATGCCAGAGACGGAGAAACCAGCAATGGAGACTTATTTGTTTGGTGAGTGCGGAAGTGGTACACGTGGGTCCGGGGCACAGGAACACGTGTCTGTGCAGAGCTGTGCGGCCACATTAAATGCCTTCCCCAGGGAAAGTTGTATCTGTAACAAAGCTGTGAGAGCACACAGTACACTGAGCCGGTCTATAACTAGGGAGTGTGGTTTATCTGGGACTCGGGGGGAATCTCTGAGAGAGGGGATTTATTACTACAGGCTGTTTTACAGGGATGTGCATCTGAGTGCGACAAAGCAGCCATTTAATGAAGCAGTTACTGGATCTTCCTGTGATATTGTTAGGGTTGCTTCCTCCTGCTGTGGTGTTTATGATCTGAGATCCCTTTATATGAATTCTGCATGTTTCAGCTGTTTTTAAGTATTTAAAGGGAAGCTAAAGAGTCGCTGGCTGGCACATTAAATGCCACGTGTGACTAGCTAAACACCCCTCCCCCTCTATTGGTAAGCAGTTTAAAGGAGAACTATTGTTTTCCTATTGTTTGGGAGTGGGGCAGATACTATGTGATTGACTTCACACATACCCAGGAAACCTGTTGTGGGGGAGGCATTAGTGATTCTTGGCTGTGGATCCAGAGATGAAAGCTGATCTAGCAGCAGTACACTTAGGGTGAAATTTTTTAAGCCCGAAAAGACTCGAATGCTCTGATTCAAGTCTTTTCGGGCTCAAGTTTGGGAGATTCTCACGAGATCCTCCCGCGGAAATTTCGATTTCCGTATTCTGGAAATCGGGTCTTTCAACCGAAAGTTAGCCATAAGTTCTATGGCTACTAAAAGTTTCAGTCGAAAGACCCGATTTTCAGAATACGGAAATCGAAATTCTCACGAGATCACGTATCGCGAGAATGTCTGAAAGACCGATAGCGGTCTTTCCAACTTAAATAAATTTCGCCCTACGTGTACTGCTGCTGAAAATGATCAGCTGGGTGTGTTGTTTTTTAAAAAAAAAAAAAAAATAGTTCTCCTTTAACTTACCCAATAGCTGCCAAAGACCTCTATTTCACAATGTAATGGGGAACTCTGGCTACTTATAGAGGGGAGTTTTAATCTTTAAGCTGAGCCATAGACTCTGCATGTTTAGCTGGGGTGGGCGCAGTCCTAAATCCTTGCAGTGGCAATGCTGTGCTCCTTATTTTAGTAGTTAAACATATATCTCAGCCAGCTTTAGGTTAAACCTCCTCCATGTTCACAAAATATATATATATTTTTTTTGTATGTATAATTTTGTTTGTAAAGCGCCACGAAGTTACGCAGCACTGTACAGTTCAGCAATACAAACATAATACAGACATGGTAAAAGTACATTACACATTACAAGTGAAGTATTTTACAAGCATGAAATCATGAAGATTCATCACTTTAAGTGGTTAGTCACAGGCTGACTGTGCTAAAGATGCAGTAGTTCTGATCACCTGATAGCTGCTTATGGAAGACATACCTATGCTCTTTAAGTTGTTTATAAGCATTGTAATTTGGTTTAGCTTACCACTATTACGTTCTAAATTCCTAGGCTGGGACCAGTGACCCAAACTTTCTCAGTAAAATCCCTGCCACAATGATTATATTTACATGAGCAAAAATTGAATTTGTTTGATAATTAACTGCTATTTTTAATAACGAAGGGGAGGTTGTGAGGTTTGTTTAACTGTTCTCAAACTCTGTTCTCTGCCTAGCTTTTGTGATGAAGCTTTAGGAATATTTTACTTTTTCTGTGAGGGTATTACAGATGCTACACTCAACCTAGTCACCTGGACATATCCATTCGGGCAGTGGCAGCTGATGTGTAAATGGCCATCCGCTATTCCCTTATTTTAAAGTAATAATGTTTAAACCACTCACAATGTGTGTGTTGTAGTCCAGAATGATCTGAGGACAAACGTTACAGCAGGGCAGCACTAGAGATGTTTGCGTTTCCCAGGCCTAAGGCTATACAAAAGCTCTGTGCAGCTGCCCATGGAAAGTCAGTAAGTGAAAGTAAATGAAATTTTAAATAATTTGGAGTACTTTTATTTTTTTTTTAAGTGCATATTAAGCATGTAGTAGATGAAATGTGCATTATTTTAAAGCATTACTGTCTAAACTTCATTTGTTCTTTCCAAAACAGGCTGTGAATTGTCAGCGAAAACAAAACAGTATACCTTTAAAGTAGACGACGAGGATGACTGTGAACATTGCCTGTCCCTTCAAACTGTAAGTCGAGTTTACTGACCCTTTACAGCAGGGAACCCCTTATAAAATAGTTTGTGGGGTATGGACAGTTCACTCGTTCAACTTTTGTTTGTGTTTTCTCAAAATTCCTTAAAGGAACAGTTTAGTCATCAACCATTTTCATCTCTCAATTTGTTGCCATTAAATGCTTTTTTTGTAGTATTTTTTACTAATTTGCAGCTCCTTCTCTCACACACCTTACCTTATCTTCAGCAATTCAGCTTGCAATCTTAAAAGCCAGGGAATTTAACTGAAGGGTTTGAGAATTGAAATAACCAATCAGAAGCTTGCAGTCTGAAAAAAGAACCACAAAGCAGGAGGTGCAAAACAGCTCTACCAGAGTTCACAAGCCTGTGGATCAAGTGACTGACATGAGATTCCAAACTGAAGTGGAAGTGGGAGCGAGAGAAGGGGCTTCTGGGGAAAAAATGGCTGCTAATTCAGAATTGCTGAAAAGTATAATTATTTAGCAAAAATCACTTATTTAACAGTGGCACTTAGATGGGTTAAAACTGTTGGAGACTAGACGTTTCTTTTAATGGTAAAGTAGTCTGATTATTATGCCTTGTCAGCTTATGTTTGACAGTGTTCTGCTATATGTAACTATGTGAATGAATGTATGAAAAATAGTAGTTACTGCTGAAGTATTTTAAAATCTATTGCCAGAAAAGTGCCTTATATGGAAAACTCTTTATTCTTATGTTTTAGCTCAGCCTTGGGGCGGATGCAAAGGACGAGTATAATATAGTGGAAGTGACTGCTCGTAATCATGAGAATAAAGAAATTACTGTACCTTTGGTGAACCTTAAACTGTCTTGTCTGACAATGGTAAGTGAAAATAAAACCTGCTGTGTGCTCCGATATAAAGGTGTTCAATTGGTACCTTGAGCACTGGGCTTGCTGAGCAATACAGAGTGGTTGGGAGGCCTGCAGTTAGCAGTGAAAACCTAATATAGTTAACCAGTGGTAATTCCTCATCATAAATAACATCAGTGTGGCTTCAGTTAGTCAGAAGAATATGCTACTTTGTTTTCAGAACTCTGACTAAATGCAAGTGCCTAAAGGTGCAGTAAACTACAATTTATTCAAGGCAGCAAAAGCTCAGTGTTAGGAGGGAGTTATGCCACCCTTTCTTTCGAAGATTTAATAATAGAACCATGCATGGCCATTTCACTAACTAGCATGGAAGCAGGCCTATCTGATACTTTATATTACTATACAGCAGAGACGCTTACTTGTAGCTGCGTTTCTAAAGCTTAAGGTGACCCACCCTTATAGACCCACACTATGACCCAATGAGGTTGTGCATACTGAATTTAGGCTCACTTATGTTTGCTCATGTGAGCCCTGCTAAACTTGTTATGTCTTGTCTCCTATTAGTATTGTCCAAAAGCAACCCTATAATAAAATGGTGTGAATCCTTTAGTTGCAAGGTCATGTATCTTTTGAGACATGTCTGGTACAATAAAGTCTCGAGATTTTTGAATATTTCACATCATTCCTCCAGCATAAGGAACTTTATCCATCCTGCTTGTGTTGCCCAGTGCAGAAGAAGCTGTTTTTTTTAACGACATCATTTTAGGAAAGCTAGTTACCGTTAACAGAAAATCATACAGCAATATTTAGGCAAATGTAGATAACCGCATGGCAAATGTTTGGATTCATTGCATATTCTACTCTTGTTTACTCAGTTAAACATGGATTTTGAAATCCAGCCCCCGGTGACGTTCCGATTAAAATCTGGTTCTGGTCCAGTGTTTGTGTCTGGTCGTCATATTATTGGTAAGTTGCAACCTGCTCAAATAAAGATGTCCTGTTCTGGGTCTTGTAGTTAAGGAATAATGACCTCTTCAAATTCTTCTTAAAGAAGAACTGAAAAATAAATATCTAATGGATCTTGGAGTAAAAATTTCACTGAACTTAAAGAAAAACTAAAGCCTCCAAAAAAAAATAAATAAAAATAACATTACTAATTACGAACTACATGCCAGCAACACAGTGAACCCACAATCCTTCCATTCCAGGCTACCTATTTGCCTGCTTCTACTGTATGCAATATTTCACAAATACTTCAGTCTTTATAGAAATTCAGCTCCACGTGCTGCTGAAGAAGCTGGTGTCCTGGGCACTGGCATTTTAAAGAGCATGTGTGAAAAACAGCACTTGAGTGCATGTCACATTCATAGTCACGGTTTAATGTACCATGTGACATTCCCCAACCAGTCAAACACAGATGATGTGTCAGTGGTTTAGGCTAATAGACACTATACTTTCAGCATATCCGTTATGGTTAAGGTACATTTAATTCTTCTTTTACCACTGTAAAGATCTTTGAAGGTTCTCTCTAATGTGTAGCTTCGTAAACTGCCAAAGACTAGATATGTTATCTGGTGGGGCTCTCAGTTTGTTTTTTTTCTAGGGCCCCCATTTTTCCAGTTTAACAATTGTGTTACTCTGTTTGAACATATACTGAAGACATTCTAAGGGTTGCCTGTTGTGGACAGGAAAGGGAAAGTATGCTGCATAATTTCTGTTAATAGAACAGATACTTGAGCTTAAAATACCAATCTATGACTAAGATGTGGCACTATCACAGAGTAATATATTTCTTGTATTTATTTTTGGAAAATCATAAGACAGTAAAATTGTGTCCAGACCAGCTATTGTGTTTGCTCTTCCATTCTGCCTTTTCTTATTACGGGATGGTACAGGCACTAAAATTACTGTACTTTATGTGTGATGGTTGGACGTTACAGAGAGATAATTTGGGGTGTTCATAGTTGGTGGTCACCACTATATATCTATCTGAATGTGAAGGTGTACATATTTTGCCTTGTTGACCTATGTTATGGTGGGCTTTGGTCACCCCATTGCTACCTGGAATGATTTGTCCCTTCTTAAAGGGGCACTAAACTCCCATTGTGATCAACCTTCATAATACTTGTATATGTACACTGATGTCAACTTTTGATAATTGTAAACTGTTAGTTACAATACAAAATTATTTTTATTAATAATGCAGTTACATATTCCAATTGTAATCTTTTTCTCAGAACATTACATTTTACACTTGTTACTGTGGTGCCTTTCACCCTGCAGGTCTGCTTGATTGCATTTGGTTGAAAAGACACTATAGAAAGTCCAGTTAGGTGCACGGACCATTCTTATCAGCACAGTGGATAAACTGTGAAATAGAAGTGTTACAGTGATGCTTTATTAAAGGAGAAGTGAAGCAAGAATTAAAATAATACATTATAAAATGTACCTGGCACTAGGTAGGAAGTGCTAACTTTCGTAGGGAATGGAGTAGCGATTCTAGAGTTCCAAGGCAGTTTCACACAGCTAGCAAGCTGTGCTCTGACTCCTCCTCCTGACCGGCATAGGCGGTGCAGAGCGGCGTCAACATAATCGCCCCCCTCCAGGCATGCACAGTGATAATTTCACCGCTCAGCTTTCAGTGAAATCGTCACAAAACCAGCCAAGAAAAGCTTAACAAAATGATCCATTAATCTTCACTAGACTGGGACTCTGAGTAAAGCCAATTGTACTGGATCACTTACCGGCATCCTCTTTTGTTGGTATAGAGTCAGTTAGAGGTCTGAGGCATTCCAAATAATATAATGCCAAATGCCAGGTACATTTTAGAATGTATTCATTTCATTTCTGGCTTTAATTCTCCTTTAAAGATATTTTATAAGATGTATGCAATATTTCAAAATTAAGTTATAAACATTGATAAAAGCATAAACCTATATTTAATGCCAATTTAATTTGAAGTAAATAACGCTTCTTTAATTTAATTTTATAGTAAGCAGTTGTGATGGTTCTGAAATTGATGAAAGCCTGGAAGAAGAGGAGGAGGAGGAGGATGATGAAGATATGGATGATGATGATGATGAAGAAATCACTCCTGTAAAACCAGCCAAGAAAAGCTTAACAAAATGATGAATTAATCTTCACTAGACTGGGACTTTGAGTAAAGCCAATTGTACTGGATCACTTACCGGCATCCTCTTTTGTTGGTATAGAGTCAGTTAGAGGTCTGAGGCATTCCAAATCATATAATGCCAAATGCCAGTTTATAAAAAAAAAAAAAAAAAAAAAATCACTCAGGTTCCTTCCAGACCAAGTTTACTTCCTTTCATTCGGGACTAATGTTTGTACCTTTTTATAAATGTAAAAATGTGTTTGTACCTGCCAGTTAAAAAAAAAAAAAAAAAAAAATGGGGGGGGGAGGGGGGGAAATCACAATTACAAAATTTGGAAAAGAGCATCCTC
>JAKJJM010026170.1:0-13503 GCA_021901965.1 Pipa carvalhoi | reverse complement strand
GGCAGAGTGTAGCAGTTACAGGCAATGTGAAGCTGATAAGATGTAGCTTCCTGCCAGAACTTCTGCAGTGATGTCACAGGTCAGGATTAGCATGCTTAATATACAGTATGCAAAATGGCTGCCATCATTGTACATAGCTGAGCAAACTTCAATGGGACAGTGCAGAGACTACAGAGTGATTCCAGATTTTTTAATACCACCATTTAGGAGGTAGGTAGGTGTACTACTTATATATGTGTTTGTGTGTAGGTACCTTTAGTTCTCCTTTAACTTAATGACTGGCTGAATCTATTACTTTCTCCTTTTAATATCCTCAATGGACAAAGATGTTGGAACAAATCTAGGAAAAATACTGTACTTTTTTTTTATATTGTGCTTTGATGTTGTACTCCCTGTATGACATAAATACAAGATTTATTAAATGACCTCACATTTGAATGTCTCTGACCAATCTGTATCATAAGGCTAATATTGTTGTTCAGTAAATCCTTTAAAAAATGTGAAGGCCACGTATGACAGGAAGTGGAATGCCAACTCATTACCTTTTGGTTGCACTCATTAAAACTCAGTAATCCTTTAAGCACAGTTTCACTCATCGTGGTGATCACTCCAAACTGCAGGACATTCTCAACCAGTAAGACAGGCCCTTAATCACTTGAAGGCAGCTTTTTTTTTTGTAGCAATGATTCTCACTCATTGGAAGGCAGGGATAATTTATTCTTAAGATAAATGAGTTCATACATTATACATTTCCTCCCTCTTAGTGAGTGACCTGAAACAAGAGAGTAGTATTGACATGTCTTTCTTGCTGAGAGAACATATCATTGTATCTCTGTGTTCTGAACACTTTTAACTGAGAGAACATACTGTTGTAGTAATGCGGCTGGAATTATACATATTCATTGAAGTGATCCTCAACTTTCTGTTAATCAAACTAGTCACTTTTTATAGAGGAAGCATTGTATACATACATCATTAGGCCGTTTTGTATAGAAATACATCATGCTTCATTGTTCACCTGGCATAACCTAGAGGGCAATTAATGCCCAAAGCTTATTTTTTTCCATAAGCAACAAAAAAAAAAGAGGCAGCTCATGAAACTAGAACATCTTCAAAGGTAATGTCATTTTCAAAAAGAGGTATAGAGTCACAGTATTAGATTAGATGCCCTTATCGAGACATCACACTCTGCCCCCTTGGGTAGCCTTTGAAGGTGCCATTATCTTCTAGTGCATAAAAAAGAAAAGAGAGCTTGTAAGAAGTTTGATTTTGCTTTTTTTGTTCTGAGATCATAAGAGAATGTGTTCGGTTACTAAATGGCAGCCTTTTTGAAGTTGCACATGTTAATCTTTGATCAGATATTAAAGTGACAGACCAGGAGCAAAAGATACAGTGCATTTTAACATAGAGGTTGATGGCAAACTAAAGGAAAGAGTAGTCCTGTGGATAATGCACCAGGTTATAAAGCAGGAGAAGAAAGTGCAGTAAGAGATAAATAGATGCAAATAGAGAAAACAGAAAATATGTATGTATGTATAATTTTATTTATAAAGCACCACAGATTTATGCAGCGCTGTACAATACAGCAATACAAATATAATACAGATATGGGAAAAGTGCATTATACAATACAAATATAATATCACAAGGATACAACACTTTAAGTGCCAGGTTGTGGTTGACACAAGAGGTTGGAGGTCTCTGGCCCGTAGAGCTTACAGTCTAAATGAATATGACGCATTTATAGGGCTGTTATGTTAATAGCTGCCTCTTTCCCTATTTTGTTTTAGAAGATCAAGTAGAATTTTGTGCTTATAGTTAGATAAATAGAAGGATATAGACCACACTGCAAGAATACTAAAATCATATCTGCAGTGTAGGATATAATAGCAATGGTTCTTACATCATCAGACTAAAGTTATAGGTGACTGTGATTATAAAGTAACAAACAGTTTTAGGTGAAAATTTATCAAGATCATTTTGACCTATTCAATCCTATTTGATCTGTTTCGCCACTATAGTCACATTATCAGCGTTAGTTTTTGTTCCCTGCTTTTTAAATTTTGACCATCTAGTGGCAAATAAATGTATTGATATTGATAAAGATAGATGTGTTGAATCCACCATACTTTACACTGTTTATAATGGAGTCCAGTTCCATTTTCTATCGATATCGCCAATATTTTTCAGCTGGGAATCTGATCTGTCTTAGAAAAAATTGCAGAACCATCTCCATAGAGAATAATGGGTTTTTCCATTAATTAACGCTAATTCTATATTGTTGAATTTGAAAGGAGAACTATGGTAGTCATCGAAACTGACCTGGTGGTTTTAGCAGCAGTACACTAAGGGTGAAATTTCTAAAGCTTGAGAAGATAGGTTTTGACCTTCTTGAGTTTTATCGATGTAAAAAAAACGGATGCCTGATCAAAAAATATCAATTAATACTTTTCAATCGATATTTTTCAATCAGGCACCCGTTTTTTTACATCGATTAAAACTCAAGAAGGTCGAAATCTATCTTCTCAGGCTTTAGAAATTTCGCCCCTTAATGTACTACTTAATTACTATGTAAACCAAATTATAGGAATGCACACTTATATTCATATAAATAGTGTGGTGCAATACTCTCATATAGAGCCTGGCTTAAAGCTCAAAGTTTTGATTACTACCATATTTCTCCTTTAATTTGACTTTGAGAAATATCCCCCTTAGTGTGTCTGAAAACCATAAGGCAGGTGAAGAATTTAACAGAGATTCAATGTATATATTAAACTAAGGTGTAGCACAAAAAGGCTCTGGTAAAAAGAAAAATAGATTAAACAGCTACATATTGGCTCTAAGCATCTTTGTAACTGTGTTTAATCGCTTGGCAGTATTTATCACAGGCTGAAGCACTGAACCTTGTTAATCAATCAATAAATCAATTTAAATCAAGTCTCACCTCTGTCAGTCAGCAGAGATATTTCCAAAAAAAATGCTGAATTCAGTGTTTGGGGATGTTAAGTGAAAGGTCACCGCATAACTGTGTTTCTGGTGAATGAAGAATTCATTTTAAACTCTCTCAATAATTGTGACACTTTAATAAATGATGCTAAAACTGTTTCAAACCATTAAACCTGCTCCCGTGCTATTTATTTGATACCTAACGCAGTCTCTGTAGGCTGTGTGATTGAGCTAGATGGAATGAACCCGATATAGTAGACAAAGGAAATAAACTCTGATGGTAAGAAGGAAACAATGAGGTAAATTTAGAGATTATAAGGCAAGTTAAAGAACATTTAGTGACTCTTTACTCTCAGAATTGTTGTCGATATCCATAGAATATGCAGATAACATAGGCTTCCCTGCAAAATCTTCACCTTTCAAATAAATAGTGCACTGGGTGCCTTTATATGCACAGGGCACAGAAGGAAAGTCTGCCCTATCTTTTTTCTAAATAGAAGAAAATCTCTTCCCTTCTAAATGGGATATTTATAAAAGTAAATAAAAAAGTCACCAAGATATCATTATTTATTAAGTCCCTTGAGACAAATTTTGTCACCAAAAAATATTAGCCAGATTGAAGGTGGCGAAAACCCATTATTCTCTATGGGTGATGGTTGCACATAATTTTTTGCAACCAAAAAAGTCACCAATATAGAAAATAGTCTCCATCAAAAAGACACTCAAAATCAATGTAAAATGTGGTCATTTTAACGCAGCAACAATTTTGATATCAAACTTTTTGGTCAGAAAAAGTTCTAGTTGCCACTTCATAAATTGTTCGCAATTCAAAAAAGTTGTGACTAAAAAAGTCATCAAAAATACATTGACTAAAATCAAATATGGACAAATAGATTGAAAAGACTGTTAAATATCCCCCTAATTGTGTTTAAACTAGCTACACACAAATGACCAAAAAGCATGCTATCAGATTGTTTGTCCTGTTGTTTATGAGATTATTTGAAATGAAGGTACCACTGCAGATGCTATTGCTGGTTGGCCATTGATAGCACACACATGCACAGACAGAGGTCAGTGGCCAATTTGATCTTCTGCTGTAGAGTGCTTAACAAGATTGGTAGCCGTACATACAATACAACAGTCAAATGCTTCAAATTGTAGTGGCCAACTGAATCTGTGGAAAACTCTATAGAATTTAAGTAAAAAATTACAATGTGCATTCTTGTAAAAGTTAAAATCATCTGTGGATAGAGTCAGTGGGAATTTTAAAGGAATTAATTAAGTATGCACTGAAAACTTCTGTAAGGCGTCGAGCCCAGTATTTGAATCAGGGTTGACTGGCTCAGAGTCAGAGAAAATCCCACTAAGCTATCAAGCCACTCTGGACTTAGGTCAGTTCTGATTAAGACCAATTCTAGGAACACAGCTGAAGTCACCTGTCTCTCACATGTGTTTCTAATAATTAGAATTCAGTTTCAGCCTATCAGTGAATCTGATTGCCAGCCAATTGCAGCAAGAGCTGCCCTTTATTAAACTGCCAGATTCTGTGTGTTCTTTCCTGAGAAAGGAGTTTACTCTGCTCAAGTCCAGAGCTCTATTACTTTTGCTTAAGAGCTGTGGTTTATCTGAGATCCTGTTCCTGCTCTCCAGAGTATCCAGCATCAACCCTGGTTTCCAGCCTTCAGTTGTTATCTTGATCTTGTTTTCTACTGTGGTTTTAATTACCTGCCTTCTTCCAGATTTCCTGCGTTCTAGCACTACTGCATTCCTGGTTCTGCTTCTCTGTTTTAAGTCCTTGTTTCCAGTTCATCTGCTCCACTGTTCCTGAGCGGTAGTGACTGTCAGCTACCACCAGTGGGAGGTTAACCTTGGTGCTGCGACCTAGGGGTTCCCTTGTAGCAAAGTCCACACACCCTTGCGGGGGTTAAGGGTGAAGACCGGGAACCCCTTATACTCCGTGCCTCAGGATTAACCAACATCAATCCCCCTGTGGTGCAGAGGATCCACCCACTTGCTGTCTGCATTAATGCTCTTCTTAAATTAAGTCTTTAATGTAATTTACAACAGCATCACAATGCCTACAATTCTATGTTGTGCAATGTACAATTAGCACAGAGGGGAGCAGGATATGTGAAGTTAATAAATAACTACTGTGAAAAGAATTTGGGCCTCAAATTCTTTGGCAAGAAAATAAAAAAAAAATCCAACAGCATATTGTCATACATCATAAATTCTCAAGATCATCATATAATTTAATTCACTCTCAAACCATCTGGAGCAACTGACTGAGAGTTCTCATGTCATTATAATATTAAAAAAATTACCAATATCTGATTTTCTGACAATCAAAAGTGATCAAGTAATAAATAATAATCATACTTCTCCCACTGACCCCATACACTGCATGAATATCCCATTGACTGCTGTGCCAAAGACTGCATTTGTATAGCACTTCACACTTTTAAAAAAAAATCATTCTTGAATACCAAATAGGGATAGAAGACTAAAGAAACAGGGGGGGTTCCCCAAAACGAAACTAAACCGTATTTCCTGTTCTGTATTGAAGTTAAGAGATGCTTTACCTACTTTATACTTCAGCATACGAAAGTTAACAAGTTACCTAAACATATTGTATTTTTTCAGACAGGATGTGAATTGACTCAATAAATTCCTATAGTGGCTGAAATACATACTGTAGGTCTTCATTTCACTTCTCTAGGACAGAATATCAGTATGGTTTTCTGAATAATACTTCACCAGTTTTACTACAGGATTGACATTTTGATTTTTCTCTGTTACTTAGTTTTACAAGTCTGAAGTTAAGCCGGAGCAGTCTGTATGTTCTATGGTAGTGGGTGCCAATTCTGAGCAGTAAAAATCCTGTATAAAACCATGGCATCATTGGCATGTTATAACCTGCATGTTAATGACTGTTTTGGGATACCAACAAGGCCACACATTTAAGTACTTATTCATGAAAATCCAAACAGTTACGTAAAGCTCCAAATTCACATTCATTTGCTACTTCCCAATCTTCACATATACTGTACATCATACTGCGATATGGTGAATTTGCAATAAATTTGGATACTTATGACAGTCGCAGACTTACAAAGCTCTTCACATCGTTTTGTGTGTGCATAGACAGATAATTTGACTATTTGTCAGGCATCAAAGTATGTCACAGTACCGAATTTGGCAAGGCGTACTGTATCACATCCATTCATTTTACTTCAGTAGATTAAACTGGCAAAGTAGGGGGCTGATCGCAGAACTGCTGCTGTCTGACTGACTATGCAACATTACGTAAGAGATAGCTACTGCTGCCATTCACTTTGATCTGTTTAGTGAATAAGGAATAGAGAATTCGCTGGTATCAGAGCGTAATGACCCAAAGTGATGATAATTCACTTCAACAGTCAAATTCTCACTTTCATGAATAAGCCCCTAAATACAAAAATAGTTATAACAGAGAGAAGTCAACTGACATCAAATAACCCTTCCTTCCTTTATTCCCACTAAATGTTTCCCAGTGTTCTTTAATCACTTTAATGCATCTGAATGATTGTGCCCTTTTCCAAATCCCTCCTTCCCGTCGTCTGATGAAACAACTCTACAGTTCATAATCAATGTTCTCTCATATTACTCTAGTCTTCACTTTTTATTAATTACTTTTTTATTAATCAGGCCAGTGCTTGTTGCCAATTATAGGAAATATCTTGGAGTTGGTGATGTCATTAAAGTGAGTACATATCAATATTCAGTCAGCTTATATATGATAGCTTTTACAAACTGTCTCAGATATTCCATTCCAAGTAAAGTATTTCGGCACTATTAGGATAATATAAATTCAATACTACTTTAACCACCTAAGCACTCTGCATCATTTATTTGTTCTTTTAATTATCTAGGCTGTACTAATTTGCTTCCTGTTGCTTAGGAGATTTCAGAAGGAAATTATTTGCTAAAGAGGACAGAGCTGGCTCATCCATTAGGCCAAAAAGTCACCTAAGGCCACCAGTTCTGAAAGCCCCCACAGATGATGTTCTTCTCTCGTTATTTACTGGCTGTACTCTGTTAGTGTTTTGTAAAAGCAGTAACTTTTATAACTGAATATTCAAAGACCTATCATACTGTCCTTAAGTATGGAGGCCTTAAATGTTATATTCAGCTGAGGCCTGCATTTAGTTGAGCCAGTCCTGAAAGAAGCATGTGAGCAGGACTAGTCTGCATCATTTGAATTGAAATTGAGGTGATATTATAAAGAACTTTACTGCAGAAGATTGTGGTTATGCTGTACTTGGTGCCTATTCACCCTGAAAACGACAACAAATTGAGTATTGGCAGTGTGCCAAGGCATATTGGCATTAATATATGGTTTGACTTCTCTAAATGGTAATAGTAAACTAGGATGTTTATAATATTTCACTCCAAAGGTTTAAAAAATGTGGCAACAAAATGGTGACATTGTCCTTTCTTATGATAATGCATGACTATCTTCAGTGTGTTGTCTTAAATATAGAAAAATATAGTTTTAATGGCCTTGTTTCCTTTAAACAGATCTGTGTGACTATGACATCATTTCAATTAATCTATTTATGACAAATTTGCACTAATATGCCACCACTAATATTTGTCTTACAACGCACTGGAGTTATTATGTGACTATTCATTTCATCAAGGTGTGAATTTGCCATTTGGTAAATACACAAGTGTCTTTAATTTGACCAAATTGGCGGAAATTGTTACATATACATTTGGCGATCACTGTACGTGATAATACGGAGTGTGTGTGGAGAGCAAATACGGAGTGTGAGAGGAAAGCTATTTTTCTAAATATTTTGAAATCCCTACAATGTATTATTTTGAATAAAAAGTGAAAATGAGAAATGTTGTTAAATGACCAGACACCCCACCACATAAGGTTTTCAAAACAAGAAAAAGAATCACATTCCCTTTTTTAAAATGGAAATTGAAACCACCTGAGTTTATATTCATGACATGAGTGATTAGATGTGTCATATGTGAGTCTACCCAGGAATAAAGCAGCTGTAATAAAATATAAAGACATAATAGAGCATATTTATCACCCCATAAAACAATCTGGCATTTTAATGTCTTAAGCCGGCTGTTGCGCCCATTGATCTTAGAAAGTTTTGTGCCTGGATTTGAATTTTTATTTCACTGACTAATTTACATCATTTCTTGAGTAAAATGCTAGGATGGACACTACAGCAAGAAGTTTTGTAAATTATTGGTTTTCATTTGAAATTGAAATTTTTAATTTTTTAACTTTTTCTTCAGGGCATCTTTTGTTAACATTTGAACATTCTTTATGATGCTTCTTTAACAAACGCCCACAATGTGGTTTAGATGCATCTGTTGCTGTATACCCACTGGAAAGGGGTTGTTTTTCTGTTGCAAAAATCAGGGATATGAGAGAATATTCCAGATTCATATGCAAAATTATCTAACCTGACCTCTTTGCAGTCTTTTTTTTAAATGGATTACCATCTGACTGCCCAGAACTAATACATACATTTTTACTCTCACCTAAGACGGAAACCTGATTTTTTTTTCATTCAAGTCTAAGAGGTATTTATATAAAGTTTCCGCCAATTGATATAAGATAAAAAAAAAACTTTTCGATGTAAAGTAAAACCATTAAAAGCCACTGTTGACATTTTATCCAATGCTTTTTAAATAGGCAATACTGGCATTATAGAAAAAAAAATCTGTTTCTGCAGCATTAAGTGGTTGAAAAACTTTTAAACTTTTATAAATATCTCCCTAATAGTCCATTGGGCACAGACTAGTAACACAATAAAGTAATAGATATTTTAAGTAAAGTCTACTCTGAAACTCTATGAAATGCAACATGATGCATATCTCAAATGGCAGCAAATGTCTTCTACTTGACACCAACTGAAGCCTGACATGAAGTTTACCCTTCCCAGTCATATAAAATGGAGGCATTATAGGACTATGCATTATCACCGTTTTATTACCAGACATAAGTTTAGGGCTGATATAATAGAAATGTTATAGAATCAATGTTTGCGCCCTTCTGGGACAGATATGACTCAGGGATAAGTGTACAGTAACTATGTTACTATGTGCAGTTAATAATCAATACTTAACAATTTGAACCCATTGGCTCTAACACCAATACCTAATGATGAAATATTGGATGTAAATAAATAACAAATCATTGTTTATATAAAATTAAAGTACTATTTTTAACATCCGAGTGGTCAGGAAGTTAATCAATTCAGTATTATTATCTTTGTTATTTACTGTTGCATAGTTAGGTCAGTTTCGAGTAAGTTCAATTTCCAGCAATTTCATTTGTTTGAAAGTATGACCTCCAATGGTCTGTAACAAGTTGTCCACATCTGCATATTATAGCTGCAATTTGGAGGAGCCAAGTCTTCTTGGGGTGTAGGGACTGACAATTCTGCAAAAGAGTTGTGCAGCATTATTGTTGCTCAGCGTTTAGCACTGCTACCCTACATCACTGGGTCCTGGGTTCGATTTCCTCCTTGGACCACCATCTGGATGCAGATTGTATGTTTTCCCCATACTTATGTGGGTTTCCCCTGGGCACTACATTTTCCTCCCACAATCCAAAAACATTTTAGGTTAATTGAAACCTGACTAAATTGGCACTAGTCTGTGTCTGTCCTTCTATGTGTGTGTGACTGAATAAGGAAAGTAGATTGGGGCAGTGACTGAACTTGATTATTAATCCACATAAAGCACTAAGGAAGACGTCAGGAGGACACCTAAGACACTTGTAATGCAAATTCATGGGTTCTTAGCACATACCATTTGTCTGGATCAAAATCCCAACCAGAATGCAAGCCAGACATCAGAATGAAGTAGCAGACACTTGGATATATGGTTAGTAAATTTATTTTAGGACAAAATTTGGAAAAACAAAATCGACTCCATCATGAAAGATGTGAAAAGCATTGCTCCAGATATGATTTGCTGACCTAGCTGATTTTACTTAAATACTCATCTATTCTTCCAATACTCTTGTGGTGTTTGTGAAATCACCAACCATGACATCACCATGATGTCATTCACAGCGCTTTATCAATAATCATTGTTTTAGGTTCTTAAGCTTTCTACAATAATAATACAAATATATTATTTGTATGATTTGTAAGTGATAGATTCAGTGCATTCTTTTTTTTTTGCACAGGGCTCTAGATAACAAAATCTGTACCTGATGCTTGATGTTTGCAGAAAAAAAGAAATCTTTATAAATCATTTTTTAAGTCTGTTATTGTTTTGTTTTTCCTAAGACTGTAGAAACCAATATTTAGATGTTTGAAACATCCTGAAATCCATCTTACAAGTTCATCTGGTAATTCTATGAAAAGCGAACTGCATTCTCTGATAAGAGGCTTAGAGATGTGACAAGAGAAGATGCCATTTAAGTCAGGAAATTCTATTACAGGTCTGCAATTGAAGATTTTGCAGCAACCATATGCATGTCACATACTCCAAGCCAACTGGACACACACAAAAATCTACAATATGTCAGATTCATGCTTGATTGTACTAGCTTCCCTTCACATTTGCAGAAGAATAACAAATCCATGCTGTAATGGGTTGACCTGAGATAAGTTGGGGTCATTCATAAGTATATAAATACTTAAAGTAAGTTGGTTGTGACCCAATAAATCTACTATTTATTGGATGAAGTAAGAAAATACATTTTCATTTAACTCTCTGTGTGGCACAGAAAAATACCTACCCTACAAAATTACAAAGGAATTGTTGGGTTAGTTTCTTTATTGGTAAGCATTGTTTAGTGTTATTAAATTATACAATGTTTTTTCAAATGCAAGAACTAGAGACAACTTAAAGGAACAGTCCAGCCTCATTCATAAGAAGCAGTGTGCATTGTAAATGCATAATACAAAGTTTTACTAATATACTTAGTCAGCCTTTTATGTAAGCAAAGCAATTAATTGTGCCTCCTGTGTAATGGTACACAACTCCTCTGTGTATTACTTCCTGGTCAGATGGATGCAGCATTCTTTTGTCATTGACATAACGGTGTCTCAGGAAGGTCAAAATGAATAGTTAATAAAGTACGATCAGCAGTTACAATAGATACAGCTAATGGTGTACACTGTCAGTAGCAATAGCGTGCTGTTACTGGGCATGAGAGACCAAATCCATATAAAAATAAAGTCAATGTTTCAGCCCTTTCTTTAACCAATTGCTTGTGCTGGGTAAACTACACCTTTTTAGGAATAAAAAAAAAAAGGTAGATGACAGTTTAAAGTTTCTGATTGGTTGTTTGGAATTATCAAGCCTGTTAGTCAATTACTTAACTTAAGATTCCAAACTGAACTGCTGAATAGGAAGTAGCTGAGAGAGGGTAGGAGCTTCAGTACCAAACTGGCCCTAAATTGTGAAGGATGGAAATATGTAAATAATTTATACTTAAAAAAGCTTTTATTTAGCTTTTATTTAACAGTGCCAAAAAGACAGGCAAATAACTGTTGGTCACTAAACTGTTTCTTTATTTGATGTTGCTCTTACTGTTTTATTAACCCATAAGAGCTATTTACAAGTTCATTCACATATGTGGCTTGGATTGGATCTGCCAGTATGCACACTAATCAACTTACAACCTATTGTACTGATGCTTTATAATTAAAATAGCCATAATATACTTTAAAGGCAAAGCACAAATAGTAATTGTATATGTCAAGCCTTGAAGTCTCAGAACTTTTAAAATATGTTGCATAGATGCCTCTAAAACATTTAAATTGTTTTTTTTTTTTATTGAGCTGTGTTATTTAATCAAACACAACTTTTCACTAAATTGCAAATATAGCTACATAAATAAAATAATAAATTATAGTGGGTACATTTACACTTAAAAGACAAGTAAAGGCTTGTTTTGTCAAGAAGTGCTTTGCACAGGGAAGGGGAGAGATACTTACCGATCATGGTTTTACTCTCCAGTGTTGCCTCTTGCTCTCACTGTCAAGCCAATCTCTTCTGTTGGTGAAACTCTACAATCCTCTTCACTTCCTGCTTCCTGTTCAAATTCACAGAGGTGAGCCTGCTCAGAAGCAGAATTTTGATGCAAAAACTGCTTCTGAGCAAGCTCACCTCAGTGAGTTTGAACAGGAAGCAGGAAGTGAAGAGGATTGTAGAGTCTCATCAACAGAATAGATTGGTTTGACAATGACAGCAGGAGGTAGTGCTGGAGAGTAAAACCAAGATTGGTAAGTATCTCCCTCCTCCCCCTTTGCAAATCAACCCTTGATGAAACAAGCCTTTACTTAGTCTTTAATGTTAGGTAGTTTTTTTAATACTAAATAAGTAAGGGTGTTCCTGGGGAATATGTGATTAATACAGCTGCACTTCTGCTTCAGTTCCTCCATCTTAATACCCTAGAACTCCAATGTAGAAAAAAGTGAACTAGTGCTGGTAGGGGTAGCTTTTATTCACTATTGTACTATATCATATTATTTGAAAAAGGGCAAGAAACATGTCATGTTATAATACTGAATAAAAGCACAATGGCTAGTATTTGTATACTTCTAAGCCAGGTTTCCCATATGTTGAGTAAATGTTATTGTGTTATAGGAATATTTATACTAGCCATAGTTTTGCTATGCTTTTTACATAAGTGAATGGTCTGTGAATTATATGCCTGAACCACCTACTGTCACTGGTGGGAAACAGTTTTGGAATTTATAAGTTGTCCACCAAGTTCTTTCTGATTTAACACTGCCTTATCTTACTTAAGTTGATTGAGTGCTTCAGTCTTCAGTATTGCTTCTGATAGTAATGTAATCAATACTCTATTCTAAGATTGCAATACTTCACATCCTAATAAATATGTTGTGCTCTAGAATTGCCTTGCATAGTAAATTCTTCTTCAATTTTACCCTGGTTT
The DNA here is from genome assembly GCA_021901965.1 of Pipa carvalhoi. NCBI lineage: Eukaryota > Metazoa > Chordata > Amphibia > Anura > Pipidae > Pipa > Pipa carvalhoi. Next base: position 620 of record JAKJJM010026170.1, on the reverse strand, counting down.
AAGTAGCTAGAGTATGCCTGAGCATTTTAATGCAGGGTAGAAATATATTTTTATTATGGCTTTTATGTTTGTCTAATGCAGGGTTCTCAAACTCGCCAATGGCTGTCCAGGCATGATGGGAATTGTAGTTTTGCAACAGCTGGAGGGCCGCGAGTTTGAGAACCCTGGTCTAATGTATAAAATAAGGTAAAATCAAAACCCCTGATAACGGGGAGGCTCACCAGATATAGCCTAATAACAAGCGTGTAGTAAAATTCAGGGTATTCAATTTTTGCTTGTAGAGACACAAATCCAGTAAAACATAAAAGATTGTGAAAAGAATCTGATTGTGATTATCCACCAAATTATATTGAGCTCCTGAGGAAGTTGCTGACTTTTAAGGCGACGAAACGCGTTGATCGAGATTGTTACCGGATTTATTACAGATACTTTTGAACTTTCCATTTTACACCACATTACTCTCTGTTGGAAGCTGCCGGAACTTTTTTGAATCTTTTATGTTTTACTGGATTAGTGTCTCTACTAGTGTTGGTCGAACATGTTCGGCTCAACTTAAGTTCGAGCCGAACATCGGGAATTTTCGGCACCCGAACCGAACCGAACATTTGCGCTGACGTTCG
>JAKJJM010026164.1:0-20111 GCA_021901965.1 Pipa carvalhoi | reverse complement strand
ATGGCTACACATGAGAACCTAGTCACATGGCTACACATGAGAACCTAGTCACATGGCTACACATGAGAACCTAGTCACATGGCTACACATGAGAACCTAGTCACTTGTACAGGTCCACCACATTACCTGTAACAAAAAAAACAAACATATACAAAACACATAAGAATTCCAATAAAAAATCCAAAAACCACCAAACAATACTATACAATCATTAATTAATCAATTAGCAACAAATTTAAATATTCAATGTTTGAATAATATTGCTTAAAACCAGCGATACTTTCTAGCAAACGGGAATAAAAGTTAACTCATCATATCAATACTGTCTGGTGATATACAGCAATAACCAGTGCCGGAAACCTAAAAATGGGCATAGTAAATAGGAGAAGAGGTCGATATCGGTAAAAAAACACATTTTACTATTCGATTTCAAAATGAAAATCAATTTGACTTTTTAGTAAATATGCCCCTATGTGTCTTGTCTCTAACTATTCAACTGTGTTTGGGGTTAATGACTTTCTGGCAAACCCATGAACTTTAACTGAGATCCAGATTTCAACCTCCTTTAATTGTTAGCACTGAATTCAAACACCTGGTATTGGAAGCTGTTGACATCATTGTACTTTTTACAAACTCATTATTCCTTATGGAGTAGGTCATTTTATTGTGTCAAAAAAGTCTGCCTATATTGATATGTAATAAAAGGGAACTGAAAATGGTGCAAATTTTTCTTTTTCAAAGTCAACAATTTTATTTTTTAGTCCTTTATAAATCCACCAAAGAAACCAAAAATCTCAGATAATAGAAATATAGCGTCAAAAAGGTAAAACAAATCAAAAAGATTGAAATTTCGCCTTGTTTATTTTCATGGTTGAGAGATTTTGACTTGCAAAACTTTTCATATACTTAAACAGCCCATAGATGTCAGTGGTGTTCTGTCTATTGAGCAGTCTCAACTAGATTTGGGGATGAAATCATTTCAAACATTAGCTAGCGCAATAAGGATGCATATTGCCTTCAGAAAGCACCTGTTTCCAAGGGTTTTGAAGACATCCATTCAGCATATGCACCCTATTTCTTTGTAAACTTAATTTCAACAGCTTTATAACAACAATTGTCAAATGTGGACTGACTTGGGATTTTTGACGTATGTAAAATACCCCTCTCTAACGTTCATTCTTAGAATCTTCTTTACAGTTACCAACATTTCTGCCAAGAGTGTACACAGCTTTCGCAGCACTCTATAGCAAAAATCATTGTGGTTCTCCCCCAAAAAATAAGTGATTATACTGGTATTTAGTTAGTAGATGGAACTACTGAATATTGCTGGTCTGGCTATCTGCCACGCACATGCAGTCAGAGCTAAAACTTCTTACACTAAAGCCCTAAGTCAAACATGATGATCTTCATTTCATCCAAATTCTTAATTCTTTAATCATTTTATTTATGTAATCGTAAAGTGTTTTGAAGGGTATGAATATAGGCCAAACTATTTCAATGAGAAGAGTACAGAATAATTGGCGAAACTACTCTAATTGTTGCAGCTTGCTAAAGTAATCTTCAAAACATCCTATAATTATTTTTAATAATCAAATCTATTCACTGATGACTTTAGAAGCTTGATGATGAATGAGAACTAAACGAACAAGCAAACAATGACAGACACTGGTGGATGCTTAGTGCGGCGGCGTCAGTTGAATATTAGCAGAAGTGATGCGAATTTGATCAGTGAAGCGCAGTGATGTCACCTTTATCATATCCCACTAACTGTATATAAGTTAATAATACATCTATTCACCTTGTCCCTAGGTCATGTTGTCACTTGGTTGCAGTCGCCATTGTCACTTTTGAAAGAATAGATACCTTACACAACACTGGAACCCTGCCATCAGCCCATTAATTCGCCACTCTGGCGAAGTCAAGCAGATGTAAGTACACTACCCCTTATTCACCACTTTGACAGACTCTGTCGCTTGGTCAATAGGCGAAATTACCTGTGCACGTGGTGATGCGAAGTCTGCTACTGTCCAAGCATCTAAATTGGTCATGTATTTGTCACATCACAGAGTTTGCAAGTACTGGGAAGCAGCGAATAGACGCAAATTAAGACCATTATGTAACTATTTGGCCTTTAGCCAATAACCCCCTTAATGTTTGTTTTGACTTCCTCATTTAAACCCTGCTCCACATGTATTTTTAAGGGGATATCTTAATGAAAGATGATTCCCAACTGAAGGCTCGACTTGAAAACTGATAAATAATTTAAATTTGGCATTTTACTTGCTTTCTGTTTCTCTGTCAGCTCCATTTCTTTTTTATCTGGAGACAAGGCATTTGTTTATTCACAGGGCAAACTACCTTAAGGATGCTTGTAGGTTCCTGCTGCTTCCCCTCTCCTCCCTACACAGACAGTATATACCTGGTATATCCCCCTTTCCACCAGCCATTTGCAAATGAAACTATTCCTGTTTTCTCCCACAGGATATAACAGCTTTAAACAACCTGTCACACGGGGGATGATAATGGTGGGTATGTTAATAAGTAACTTTCTATTATATTAAATGTAATGATTAAGTGCTATTAATGACTGTGAATAAGATTCCTTTACATGATTAGGTTTTTTGTTTACTAATCATGGGATATATTTGATTTTATATACAATATGTGGGATTATTATTAGTTTTATGGATGGAGGTACTACTATTAAAGGTAAATTGCTTATTTAATGTTTGTATTGTGTACACTAATTGACATATTCATTAAAGAGTGAATTTTACAGGCAAAGTGAATTTGGGTAATTTCTGGTCACTACGCTTTGATGTGAATTCACTACTCCTTATTCACTAAACAGTAGATTTCCTTGGCAAAGTAGCGAGCAGCATTGGACGCTACTCATGTGTAATCGAATGGTAGCAGGCATGAAATGATGGATGCAAATCAGATCAAGCGAAAGTGAAGTGATATCATCTTTACTGTGTCACTTTAACTGTGTGAAGGGAATATTACATCTGTTTCTATGTCACCATATTCCTAGTTCATGTTTTCACTTGGTCGCCATATTTTTTTATGTCAATGAGTGTAATCACCCACAGGATGTTAAAGGCAGCACTGGGGGGAGGTTCACTGTAACACTAAGCGTTATAACAAACAGAGCCAAGCCAGGGAACAGGTAAGCAGGCACAGGGAAAAGGAAGGGGGTGAGCAACAAGAAAGCGCCCCCCACCAACGCCCTAGGTGACTGTCTATGCTGCCTTGGCCAGGCCCTAAGGTCACCTTATACTGAACATGAGCCCTACTATCAGCTCCCTATTTCATCACTTTGGCACCAAGTCAAACTGATGTAGCACAAACAAGCAAAGTAATGTGAAGAGTTCTGTGTAAGCTGTTAAATCGGTCACAAATTCACAACATTGCAGAGTCTGATGAATAAGCAAAGTTGGAGGAGTGCCGAACAAATGCAAATTCTAACCTGTGACCGTTTGGACTTTTATGAATAAGCCTCTAAGTGTTTGTATTACACTATGCTTTAGGCATTTATAAAACGTATTGCAAAATTTACAAAATGGATTCTATGCAGTTCTAGCTCTGCCTAATATGTAAAGAGTGATCTCTGGAGCCTAGTAAGTTAACTTAACATTAATGTGCGGATAAGTCTAACCTGTATGGACATTCTTTCTAAACCTTTAATTTACCTTTTTAGATTTATTTAGATTGTAAGCTTATCTGGACAGGGACTTCCATCCTCCTGTTTCAATCATTGCCTGGTTCTTAGGGGGAAATTTCTAAAAGTTTATTTCATTTAAAAGCAGTTTTATTGCTAGTCAGTGATTATCTTATCAAGAATTTTTTCATCAAGAAATTGTGTTTAGCAATAAATGGACACAAAACACACCTAATTCCGATTTTTGAGCACTCAAGAATCCAATTCTGAAAATCCTAAAACTTCTCAGTAGAGGTGCACTTATTTAAAGTCCTTAAACTGTACAATAGTGATTAACACCATCAGAGCAAGTCGAGTTAAAAAATGATTTACTAGGGATTTCAGATTTGATGAATTGAAGTATATATTATTACTACAGTGAATTATATTATTGTGTTTTATATCATATTCTTGTTTTTGATTTCCTTAAAGCCATTAGAATTTACTTTGAGATACAGAGGTGAATTTAAACAAATTAGAAATGTAATAATGAAACATCTTCACCTTTTGAGTAATAATGTAATAAAGGTAAATAAAATTTAAAAACTAGAGTTAGAGTAACTATCATAAAGCACACACTGTAGGTAAAATTATCTGCTCCCCCCCATCCTGGGGCTGGGAGGCTATATCATGGCAGTCAGGACAGCAGGTAATTAGTAACATGATCTATAGTACTCTAACAAAATGTCTTGTGATATCTTGGAGTCGGGTCAGTATTTTTAGGTGACTCACCTTTTTCTGGATTCACTTGTAGACTCTGTAAAGTTGCCCACCCAAACTTCCCCTTATATATTTATATTTTGGTTTATAAAAAAAAACAACAAATTTTTATATTAGCAGCCTGTGATGTAACAGTTACTGTATACTTCTTTATTCTAGTTGCTAAGTTGCATGGATGTTATTGTCACAGCTGGAGGATTTTTTCTGTTGCACCGATAATGCAATGTTAATTTATACTTGGTGAGTTATGGCTGTTTCTGGTTTGGTGCCAGTAGCCATGGCTTTGGTTTTCCTTCCTGACTGGTCTGAGACTCCTGGGTATATTGTGTGTTGATTCATGCCAGTTGCTTTGCAACTGCTGGCACAATATGTTTTGTAATATTTTTTACAATGTTTTGAAAATGTAAATAAAGCTTTGGCCAACACTTTCCACCAATGTTGTTGTACGTCTCCTTGTTTATAGTTAGGTAAGTTTAGATAAGTAATTACTATAAGAATAAGTCTGCCCGCTAGACTGCCACAGCTTAGCCCCTAAAGTGAAAATGAATGTAGTCACACATGTAAAAATACATACAACTGCCTTTCTTGTTAGAACTTCCAGCATCAACACATTGTTTACCCCCTTCTGAGCACTCAAGGAGAACTTTGCCCTCAATACATTTAGTAGTTTCTTATTATCTATGTGTGTGGTGAGGCCAAAATCTGGGACATTTGGTAATTTCATTCATTGTGGTATCAGCCGGTAAGCAGCATATCCCTCTAGTTCAGGGTGTGCCTCGTGGTTTTAAGTAACTACCAGAAACCTTTGCCCTGCTCAACATATAAGTTTCCAACAGCTGAAGGTCAATGATGTCAAAATCTCTACTTTGAGCTTATAAAAAATGAGTTCTTACCAGTTACAACTACAAATTTGTCTAAGGTGGCATGGACATGTTTATTAAAATGATTTTTATATTCTTTAATGATGAAAGCGGATTTGTGTAGGTTTAATATTAATATAAAACAAATCCAGGGTATTTGTAATTTGCTCACACAATGTTCTTGTATAAGGAATACACAAATGCTCATTCTGCTTTATACTGCAAATGAGATCTTGTATATGAACTGCTGAATTTCCCAATGGGTTCACAAAACATTTAATAAGCTGTGGCTCAGCCATTTCATTACACGTGCCACATACACAGCACTGTTAGAACAATAGCCCTTAAGTTGTTGGGTCCCCATAGCTTTAAGTATTAATAAATTACACCTGTACTGTTTTATTCCGTTACTATTATTATTTTACAAAAACATTTACCTTCCAGGATTTCAATATTGCATCAAGCCTGCCAAGACAAACCCATTATGGTTTCAAAGTAATTACATTTTTTTTCCCTAATCCATTTCTTTAATAAAGAAGACCACAAAATGGGTCAATTCCAAAATTCTCCAGCTTAATTTATATCATTTATGCAGTAAGGAAACTTATGCTGAAGCATATAGAGCTACAGATAGTGAAGATGCATGTAGAACTGAAAATTGAGCTTAATATTATTTCAGACTTAATATTACATTTCCTCTAGTACTCATGTAAAACTGTGTGCTTTGAAACTGATGAATTTAGTATAAGAACAAAATCTGTGTATAAACTACTGTGAGTCTTGCCAGGGCCTGCTTTTATAGCAGTGCTTGCTAGCAAACAGTCCCTCCCAGCAGCCATTTCTAGACTGTAGCCATATTTTAGAGGAGGATTTTCACCTTCAACACTTCATTAACTATCATTCACTTTTGTTAGCATTTGTTTATTTGGGTTTGAGTGGTCGCTCTAAAATCTCTCCTTATCTTGCGTGTGCTGTGTCTGCTTCACACTTCAAAGGAACTTACCTGGCTAAACTACCACTTTCTCTGGGTGACTCTGATAGTGACTGTTAAGCCTTCTTCAACAGGTTCTTCAGGCAGTCCACATGCTTTTCATTTTAGCTATTTCCTAATGGACAAGAATAATGAATCCTCCGCAGATGGACTATAGTGATGTAACAAGGGAGCCAGCTGAAGGTATTTTTGTATTGTATTGGAAGGTGAAGGGCTCTCACATAATCCTCTGCGTGGGCAAGACTAAGGCACTCCATCCCAGGCATAAATAATTGCAGCCAAGTGCAGCAAGTAGGATGTGCTGTTTACCTGCAGATGCAGTCCACCTTAAAGGTGTAACTGCTAAGTAGAATATATTAACAGTAGGAATATACCTAGACCTCCTACCTAATTTACACAAAACATATTCAAATACAGGAATACTAAAAATACATAGAATCTTATATGCCTTTGGTTAGTGTCTAAATTATGATTGATGATAAATGTTAACTTGCTGTACAAATGCACTTTCATTGCATGTTGAAATGTATTATCCTAACCAACTACAGTGTGGTGGCTCAATGGTTAGCACTGCTGCCTTGTATCTCTGGGTTCTATTCCACCCTAGACTTAATCTGCACGGAGTTTGTATGTTCTCCCCACACCTGTGTGGATTTCCTCCCACAATCCAAAAAAAACATATGTCTGTGTGTGTGACTGAATAGGGAAACTATATTGTAAGCTCCACGGGGCAAGGACTGAAGTGAATGATGACTCTCTGTAAAGCGCTGCTTAATATATCAGTGCTATATAAATGAATAAATACATACATGCAATCTTTGTAATTCAGTACCATGTTGTAGTTTGAAGGAGTGGGTAGAGCTTGAATGTTATAAAGTGGGAGAGGTGGCTAAGTCTAACCTTTGTCTGGGATCGGAGTGCCCATGTCTAGGCCAGCACTGGGGGTTTCATCTTATTTCTTCTTTTAACCAGCTGTGTTTGGATGAGATCTTCCATTTTGGTCCACTTTGAAGTTAGCTTATCACAGGGGTGAGAGAAGGAGCTCTAACAAGAATGGCTATCTGTAGCCTCACAAATGAGTGTAGAGGAATAAGTGCTTGGGGGTATTGTGGTTACAGCACATCCTTGAGTAGAGTCCAGTGGTTCTAGAGGGAGCTTTTGGTAAACGTAAAGTCTTGTGTGTTTATTTATCTATTACCTTGTCGCAGGTCACATGGTTACCACAGCACTGGTATAAATCTTGAGAAGCAAAGGCAAACACAGCTACTGTTACGCCTCTCAAGGAAGGCTTACCAGACTTAGGAACAGGAACAAGGATTGCTTTAGAGGAGCTAAGGTGCACTGTGACACAGTTATGCCTCTGTAGGGACTAAGGCATACTAAGTTGGTTAGTGGATCCTCTTTAACACAGTGAGAGTTGGCACAGAGTCTAAAGATCTCCTTGGTCTTCACCATTAACACCCACAAGGAGGTATAACCTTTGCTGCTAGGGTCTCCCACGTTGCGGCTCTCAGGTGGCAGATGGTAGGAGCCACACTGGAGCACTAGAACAGCTGAACTGAATACAAAATACAGGATCACTTGGAGCAGCAAATCCAAACTATTACTCACAGCACCCTTGGAACACTACTGAAAAATTATTCACAGTGCCCTTGGAGCAGCATAGCGAACCTTAACAAACACACACTTAGCTCTCATGCTGCATGCACAACCCAGTGCCGTGCATGAGTGTGTTGTAGATGGCAGGAAGCTGCAAATCCACTGAGGCATACATTTGACTGAATACTGACAGCAGAGCTGATCACAGTAGCTGAATAACAGAGAAACAAATACTGACAATTGAGACTTGAGTGCTGCAAATAGGCAGTGCTCACTATTTGAATCTCCAGCTGCCCACATCACTACTAATGTCACATAGCAGTGATTGACCTTCTACCAACCAAGCTATGCCAACAACCCTGAGATCTGTAGAGTGCTTCTTGCGACATCCCTATTAGAGAAAATATGACTAAATAAATAACACTCTAGCATTATCTCAGAGGCATTATTTTTCTTTGAGCTGAAATAGTTCATATTCATAATTTGGGCCACTTGTGGCATTAAAAGACCTGCAAGGAATAAGAGTTGACATAGTGTGCTGATGAGAAGAGTAACTAGCTTTGGTACTCTACACCATGTCATAAAATCTAGTAATATATTCTGCTTGCTGGTAGCTTTGGCACTAGTTCTGTAATTGGCATGTAGAAGATTTAGAAAAATATTTATTTTTTTAATAGAAACCTGTAAAAATGTTGCATTGCATCTTAGGAAGCTGTTTAGGAAAATTGAAATACTTCAATGTAGGCCTTTCCTTTCAGTCTGTAAGTTATGTGATTCATGAATAAATCTCTAATATAAAACTCCCTTTCTGACTTCTCAGCATGGTTTGATATATCCCAAGAAGTGATATGATGAATATCTACTCCTTGGTCAAGTTGTAGTATACGATATCAAAGTAAAGCTCTGTGATCATGCTGTTACTCAGTGTGAACATGGTGTTTCTGGCAACACACATGGATATTGTCAAGACAAAACAGCCAAAAATGTAAATTCTCTTTTTTTATTTGTATTAGTGTCAAAACAGATGGGTTATTCTGAAAATATTGTATTATTACATAAATCCTCAGAAAGTCTATACAGTATATTGGTAAGAGCTACAGTGCTCTAACTCACTACATAAATACACAGCGATTATAGGCCAGTTCTTATGAATTGATTTAGAAGAATTGTTTTGCCACCTAATATATTATATAAATGGGATTTGGATGTGGAGGAAGTGTAAAAATATACCTACACATATAAAAATACAAATATGATTAGAAACAATAAACATAAGGTAGATATGCTGGAAAGGCTGTGTATCTGGATGAGCTTGCAAACATTGAAAATGCCTACAAAAAAGCAGGTATATTTTGGAATAATGTAACAGTATTTTATGGTAGTAAACATACAAAGTATAACCTACATACTTATCTGCTTCTACGCGCGCACAAGTATCATAGAAAGAACGTCAAAGCCGCTCACTGAATTTCATAGGGAATTAGCCCATTTATTAAGCAGAGGGTCAAGTACAATGTTTAGGTTTGGATGCTCCTAGCTACTTACTAATGAGAGGCTCTGCCTCTCTTTGGTTATTTAATATGTTACTGTGTAAATATATTGTAGATATTAAACCAAAGAAATTTGTGATTACAAAGGGGGCTTTTATGAGTCTTGGGGCAAAAGTTATTAAAATCGAAAATGCCATTGCGCTGCCATGTGATTTGGCTGCCGCTGACGTCATCCATGACATCAGCAGCTCCTGATTGGCTATGGCCAACCAGGAAGCGCTGGGGAGAGATGAGTCTCCCCAGCGGCTGCTGTGTTCAGCAGCTTAATGTAACGAGCGGCGCTCGCATGGAAGCACTGCTCGTTACATTTAAGAGAAGAAACTAGACATTTGGAATTTCAAGTTTATTCAAAATTTCTAATTAAAAACTCGAAATTTCGAATTAAAAACTCGAAATTCCTAAATCGAAAATGCCATTTTCGAATATTTTCGAAAATGGCATTTTCGAATATTTTCGAAAATGGCATTTTCGATTTTAATAAATTTCGCCCTTGTTCTTTCAGCTGAAATATTACAGTGCTCTCAATAAAGCTGTAATATTTGACCTCAAAAACTCTAATTCCAGATAGAATCCTGAAAATGTATATGTAAATGTATGTATTTTCCGTGAAGTAATATCACTGGAGTTCATTTTTGCCAGAAAAATGCACACTTTCTCCAAACACAATTTTAATAATTCAGCCAACTCTATTGTTGCCGTTCCATAAGGCTTGCATTAGATTAGGAGAAATTTACATCTATAAATTGATATTCATGCAGATTGCTGATCACATTTTACTTTAATGAATTAAACTGAAATCTTAACATCTGCAGGAAATGTGAGTAAAATTTGTAAACTGGCTGACTATGAATAAATAAGACTGAATACATAGATTTATATTATATTTACACAAGAACATAATGTTCATTATTTACTTTCTGTGATGTTTTATTGCGAAGTTTCTAATGTATCATTTTCCAAGCACCTAAAATTTAATTAATTCATACGATTATGGTATCATTTTTACAATTACTTTTATTATACTAATTTTGTTTTCAAGGTGGCTGCTGTGCAAACATTAGGAGCTGCTCCTCTTTATCAAGTAGGACATGTAGTTTGGTTGTCTTCTATCAAGATGAGGTCTACATTTTTTAGGCCTTTTAAAAGTAGTCAGCCAGATTAACCAAGCAACTTACAACTGGGTCTACCTAGAAATCTATGCATCCCTAAAGCATTTCATGTATGTACTGTTAAGCCCAGAATTCCTTTTCTTTAGTTGTCCCCTCTAGTTCCTATTGAGGTATAAAGTTGAAGTCATGTTGGTTTACTGTCTCCCATGCAGTGGCTCTACTAAAGAACTATTTGTGGTTCAAAACTCGCATCTGAATAAAGTCTGTTCAGGTGCAGCTAATTTAACTGAATGGTAACATATGGAAACAATGTTTTACGCAGTTGTTAATAAACATATCAAATAAACTTCCAGCAGATGTAATAGGGAGAAATACAGTTTGGAGTTCAAACATGCTTGGGTTCAGATACGAGGACATTTTAAAATGTTCAAATTCATTTTCATTCCACTGGGAAGACTAGATTAACCAATTTTTTTTTTTTTGTCGTCAAACTCTATGAGTGAAATTTATTCAAGTCGAAAAGGCTGTTTTATTCGATATCTCAATATCGCAATATTGATCATTTCGACGGAAGAAAATTTCGATCTTGCAATATCGAAGATAAATTTGTTTGCTGATAAATTTCGTTTACTGCAATATCGATCATTTCGACAGGAATGTTTTCGATATTGCAATAGAGAATATTAGATTTTCCAGCGATGTTTCAATTACGCTTGTTGCATGCGGTATAGAGGTAGTTTTCGACAGAGAAAAGAAATGTTTTCGATATATTGATATAAAAAAAACTCAATCTAAACTTTTTGACCAAATTAATTAGATAGAAAAAAGTCGATTGAATTTTTTCGATCAAGTTTTTTGACCGGATACAATCGAAAAACTTGAAAATGGCCTTTTCGACTTTAATAAATTTCGCCCTTAGTTTATGCTCCCAGGCTTTACACAGTGCTTATTACTTTGTTTTCATTTGCCAAGCTGGCTCCTGTGCCTTCAATTCCTGTCGAAGCCTTCCTTGATTGCAAGCCTGCCCATTTCTAAGATATTATTTCCTACAACTTAGAGACAAACCTTGGGGTTCACTTAACTACTGTACAGTGTATCTCCACTAGAATATCCACCAGCTGCTGCGTATGTGTGCCTTCTGTAATGATTGACCATATGGAGAAATAACATCAATAACAGTAAGTCTGCACAGCAGATTGTTTCATCTGACAGTTTTTAGGTTCCTGAAATGCTTTAAGGAATGTTACTATATTTCATATATGTTTGTGGACATCACATTGATTTATTGAAAAGTTAAAACAGTTGATCAAAAGTTGATTCTATAAAACTATGGTTTGAAAGGTTCACAAATACACTGTAGTATACCAGAAGTAGGAATTATATTATATTGTAACATATCAGGCAGTGCGGTGAGTCAGTGGTTAACACTGCTTCCTTGCAGCACTGAGGTTCTGGGTTCAATTCCACCCTGGACTTCATCTGCATGGAGTTTGTATGTTCTCCCTGCACCTGTGTGGGTTTCCACCCACAATGCAAAAACATACATCTGTGTGTGACTGAAACTAGATTGTAAGCTCCATGGGGCAGGGACTGAAGTGAATCATGAATCTCTGTAAAGTGCTGCGTAATATATCAGCGCTATATAAATACAATATCAATATATTTATTACATTATAGTAGTAATTAAACAGCATCACTGAGGTTTCCATAGTCTAACAGAGAACAATTATCTAATTTTCATTTTATATACGGATTACTTTTTTTTTTTAAAGATTTTTTTGAAAGTTATTTCTTAAAAATAGCAGAGCACAACTAGTGCTTAAATTTACCTGTGATGCTATACAGTTACTGAACAAATGGACACAATACAGTTTATATTGAGGCTTGTTTCAGTGTAGCTATCCTCCTTTTAACTACTACTGCCTATGTTAAACAATGGATAGTCTGCATTCCACAGATGGAAAATCATCTTTCTGTTCTGAGTTTCCCCAGAGCTTGTTTTTAGCCATTTGTTCGATTTAAGGCAGGCACCGTCATTTTTCTTTGCAGTACTTCACAGAAATATTTCCTGCTAAATGCTTCAACCATCTGAGAAGCACTAGGCAGGCTGCGGGCTCCATTAATAATGCATCCATGCTTATCAATAGATTTAGACAACTGGTATTGCAGAAGTACTTTTCATGCCAGTTAAGTTCATTCTGTCAGCTCATTGATGTAGATATTATATCCTACTGTTTTATGATTGCCAAAGGTGCAGGAAGTATGTTTGAGCTGCTTTCTACTTTCCTTGGAGTTTTACCAGATTTTATTCAAACCCATATAACATATAATGTTTCCTTCTTGCACTGTATGTAGCCCTCAGATAACTGCACTTAAATGATTTACATATTTTAATAGTATATAACTAATGTTAGTGTGGATTTATGTATTCATAGTTATAGCGAAATAGTAAGTATCTTCTATATTACCATGTGTAGTGGGTCAAGAGTATTTCACTGCTACCAATGTAATAGGCCTTGGTTACAGTTAGCAGTAGGCATCTTATATAGAATGTTTTATGTATCTCTGTCCTCTTCTTTATAATATTATGCAGGGGTCTTCATTGCACCTGGACCATTGGGATATAACCAAAGCTGTAGCTGCTGAGGGAGGCATCTGCAGAAGTTCCTATATTAGAGAATAAGCATAGCAGATACTGTTATAGAACACAGAATGGCCAGAAATATTGTGAAACCCAGCAGAGCAGAAATCCACTTCCCACTGTTAAAGCTTATTTCATATATGAGCATCTAAACTATGGTAAGGGACATACACAAACAATGGAGTGTCAAGGTTGTGCGCCAGCAGCAAACGCACCACTCAAATGTATCCACCAGGTACAGGCAAATCCAAAATAAGAAAAAATAGTATGGTGCCAAAAAGTAGTATAACTATAGCATTTATTGTAACAAAATCATGGCATGTTTCAGGCTATACAAGCCCTTTCTCAAATGACAATTGGCATTTGAGAAAGAGCTTGTATAGCTCGAAACATGTCATGATTTTGTTATAATAAATGCTGTAGTTATACTACTTTTTTCACACCATTCTATTTTTTCTTATTATGGTAAGGGACATCATGTGGAGTCAAAAATGTTTGAATACTCATAGAATTACTGTAAGAAATATGAACTGGACTGTACAATTTGAGAGGTACTCCATAAAGTCCAATGGTGTACAAAAAGTTGCACACTGGTGTTTCAGATGAGCTAAATTTGGTGATTTCTGGCATATGTAAAATATTATCTTAGGGGAACCAGTTTTCTGTGCATGAGGTGTGGTCTTGGACATTAACTCTCAAGGGGGTGTGTCAGTTCTTGAAAGCTCCACATGTTTATGGAGAAGCAAATTAACTGCAAGTGAACTTTGTATTGAAGTGAAACCACCATATTGAATAAGTAGCCACTGTAAAACTGGAATTAAAAGTAAAACTAACACACACCCACACTAATGCTTTACCACCAACTCCATGAGGTCTCTTTGCACAAAAAAGACCAGGGTGCAATTCAAGTGCTGCTACTAACCTATTTGAAAGGAGAGTGTACTATACCCAGAAAGAGATGTTAAGTTTACCACAAGCATTATGCTGTAACAAGAGTGAATTTGAAGCAGCTGTTGAGTCGCATTAAACATCAGATGTGTCTAAAATAAAGTAAACAAAATATCTGTAGGTATCTACAATAGTGATACCAAAGTCATAAAGATTGAAATCGGTGTAAAAAAATAGTAAGACCAGGTGCGTATGATGGTATTCGTCAACTTGAATGTTGCATGCAGCAAAAACCTCTTGAACCCATGTGTTGTCAATGAATAGCTACACCTATTTTGCCACAACAGCCCATACTGCAACTACCAGTCAAAGTCAATTACACAGTGGGCCAAAATTAAAAACTTGGACAAAGTTGCAAGCCAACCTTGATATTTATTTAAAAATTGTCTACAATTGAGTACATTTTTCCTCCTCATCAGCTTCTGTTTTCCACCCTTTGTTTGGTCATTTTTTGGAGGGCTGGTTTGATGAGACTGGTAGCATGAGGTCGCTAATTAATATCAACAGAGGAGGGGACATTTGTGGGTTCTGACTGACAGATCATTCTGGGATTTGTAGTATTAGCAGGGCATGCTCTGTCTACTGGTGGACCAGCTCTAGTAGACATTTGGTATTTTTTTTGTAGGCCAAATATAATTACACTGTGGCCAGATTAGGCCCCCAGTCCAGAGTTTGACACCCCTGATTTAACAGATGTGCAGGTTCATCAGTCATTTGCTGTCAGCTTTGGGTTCTTCACTATTAAGTCTAACTTCATCTCCTCCTCATCTTCAATTCACTTTTTATTCAGTCTTAAACTAATGTCTTTCTTTCTTCTCCCATCAGTCTGAAAACATATACTTATCTCCCATCTTCTCCCATGCACACTGCATTCCTCTAATGCACATCTTTGCTTTTTAATGTTTCTATACTTATATTTCTTTTGGAGTATTTTTTTAAAAATGTATCTGTCTTTGGAGTTTATTCATGAAAGGACGAATTGTCACGTATAGGTTTGAATTCACATTTATTCACTACTTCCTTATATTCGTTTATTTAGCAAACTCTGTGATGTGGTGAATTCGAGAACAATTTGACAGCTAATGACAGTCGAGGACTTACAGAGCACTTTGCACCACTCTACATGCACAGGTAACTCACCTATTCATTAATGTGACAAGGGTTACTGTGTTGCATTTACCAGTTTTACTTCAACAAATTGAAGTGGCAAATTAGGGGGCTGATGGCTCCTACTATCCGACTGACTACCCCACATTATGCAAGAGACAGCTGCTCACGCAGTCGCGTCTTTTCAAGCAATACTAGTTAATACTTAATAAGGAGTAGAGAATCTGAGCATAACAACCCCGAAGTGATGAGAATTCACTTTGATGGTCAAATTCTCACTTTGATAAATAAGCTCTTTTGTCTCTTTTTCTCAAAATATTCATTTGATGGTAAAAATTGTTAATACAACAAAAATGGAAAAGGTTTTTCCTTAGGATAACAAATAAAGGTCCTTCCCGCATGATTAAGTTAACTTTACTATGTTAGTCCTTTTACACTTTATAGAACTGTCTCTTAGGAGCAATGTTAGAGAGTATTGAGTATGTTTAAAATAAATAGAAAGATCAGTAGAAATACGCACTTGACTGTATGTGCTGCTGAACCTCATGAAAAATCCATCAGAATATGTAGCTTCATAGACTTGGAAATTCTGGGGAGACTTTTCTTTCATGAAATAATTCTCAGTTGACCCTTTTACTATGATATATTTGGTGTTCTTCCTTCCATTTTAGATATATCCCAAACTGCACAAAATCATATCAACATTTTGAAAACCATAGCAAGAATCTGAACAACTTTCCCAAGGTTTAGTTCTTGCGAATGTGTTTAATGTACCAGAAAGATCAATAAAGCTCTTGGGCCTATAAAATCATTCAGTTATGTATTTGTTTGGTTGTAGGTATTCACCTATGGTTTGTGGTCCATTCTTGGGGGTATTAATACTGTTATAGTAAAAAGGAAGCAAACAGGACAGAAGAACAGAATGCAAATAGTGTCTATGTGCAAACTATCAATAAAAGTATTACAAGATATCAATGTGAAATTAAATTGCTCCTTTCACTTGGTATATTAAGAACACAACAGGGGTTGGGCTTAATGGCACTAAGAAAAAAGTCAGTAGGTGTGAAACATGTTGTTTGTTTAATGCACTAAATAAAAGCAGCAATTGGAACTGGTCAATTAAATACTTCAGGGAAATTATTCTCAACGATGCAGATCCCTGTACACACATCCATAAATTTATGTGTGTGCATCTTTAACAGAGTTCATGCTTTGAACATATTTTTCTGTGGATTCCCATCCCCATATTAACATGGCGGAGGCTCTAAATACAGACATGCTTTTATGTAAAACCCTCACTATTAGCTAAGGCAACATGTGATTTCAACACTTAGGGGGAAATTTAAACAGGTCGTTTTGACCCGTTTGATCCATTTTTCCACTATTTGCCACATTTCGATACCTTTTCAGTGTTATCATTTGATTTGACCCATTTACATATGGTTGAAAACAATGACGATATCGAAGTAGATCAATAATGAAAAATATTGATGCGTTAAAACTGGCACAATTTGAAGTTTTTTCAATGCAGTTCTGTTTACTGATAGAATGCTTTGTGATGTTGCATACACTGTGTACTGATAGCAAAGTAGTAAAGTGTGTGCAGCATTTAGACCTCTTACCATGCAGATTATTATGTGCAAAGGGCACATGGGAAGTGTAACCTGTACATGTCTGGCACCTTTTTGGGTGCAGTGCCTGATTTTCAGCAGCCACTACTACTAGTGGCAGTTAAAGGAGCTTCACTAAGACATGAGTCTATAACAGGAACTGGTTAATTAAGGTTGTTGCGAGCGGTAATGGGGGTGTAGCAGTGTGCTATTGCAATAAATGAAGCTCTATTTTCTTTCTTAATCTCACCTAGTTATTCAAATTTCCCATGAATCTCTACATGTGGCAAAACTTTCTGACTCTCCTAAATGCTAAAATTGTTTATCAGATAGCAGACTTCTGCAGATCGGAATCTCCCCATGTAGGAAACATCCAGAAGACCCTCACAAGTTAGTAGATGGAAGTAGTAGTTGTTTGCTGTCAATAAAATGTTACTCAGAGAAAATGAACCTATATTGCTCATTTTTGTTCTGTGTATAATTTCTGCCCACATAGGCACCAATGTAAAGCTGTACGCTTTTGTATAACTAAGTTATATTATTAACACTGGAACTGATTACAATTAAAATAACATATTTTTTTTAATTATCGAAATAAAGTATCAAAAACATTTTAAGAGACTTCACTTTAAATTTGAGTTTTCTAGAAATTTAGACCTTTCTTTTATCTTTTATGTATCTCTGCATTAAAAAAAAAAAGAAGTAGCCATGGAGATATTTTTTGTTATAAATAATCACTTTATAATTATTTTACAGTCATAGAGTTCATTATGAGATCTCCATCATGTATTTTTAATTTGATGAATAAAAAAAGAAGAGAATCTTTCAATTAAACCTCCATCAGCCAATCCATAGAGAATAGAGCATACTGATTAAATAGATAAGGCCAAAAGGAACCAGGTAGTGCCAGAATTAAACTCAAATATTAGCCAGGCTACACTATACAGGGAAACTTATTACTTACTTATATTATTTAAGAAGATATCTAATTTATTTCCTATTAAAAGACAGCATCATTAGGATAATGATTAAAAATGTTTTACTTGTTCAGACTTCCTCATGGTGTATAGTTTTATGCAAGCATGGAAAATGGTGCCACAATTTACTGAGCACATTGTTGCTTCTGGCTAGGTTGTAGGTATGGTCATTTATTTTTCTTTTGGATATTAAGAGGGTCGTGCATTTAGAGCTGTTTATCATCCATCCAGTATAGTCTTAGTGACACCATGACATTCATATATATCATTCATATTTATACATTTTACATCACCATCTTCGACGTTTTGGTCCACAGATGAGACCTTTATCAAGACCGTCTTGATGGTTGATGTAAATAAAGCTTTTTTATGAATTTTTGTTAAAAATCCTTGTGTTCTGTAGCAGTTTATGCATGTTACTATTATTTCTACATGCACCAAGGCATTTAATTGAATAATGGTCAGGTGGAGTGCAGTGCTATGTTCATTTTATATATATATATATATATATATATATATATATATATATATATATATATAAACAAAATAAGCTGTAACATCTGAAAAGATGTAAATCTCTATTGTTTTGTTATCTGTGTATTAGTTTTCTAAACACAAATTAGGGGGGATGGAATCTTTTTTCTGCCACACCCACATATATTTATATAAGTCATGGTTTGAGGACCAAGAACACTGAAAGAACATTTTAAATAACATTGATAACAAAGAGGCAAATTTGTAGCTTGCTACAAACATTTGCAAGGAATTGTCCATATTATTTTTCCATATCAGACAATTTTAAATTACAATACCTAATTGAATTTCATTAGGCTCCAAAGCCTTTATAATTGCACTTGTTCTAGATGAAGACAGAATTACAGCATTCCAATTGATGAAGAGAGGACTACCTACAATACATATTTGCAAACATAGCAGTCCTTACAGAAAGTTGTGTGTAGTTCAGTCTGTATCAGGGGTCCCCAAACTTTTTACACAGGGGGCCAGTTCACTGTCCCTCAGATTGTTGGAGGGCCGGACTATAAACAAAACCCTATGCACACCGTAAGTGCGACGGGGGCCAGGTAAATGGCCCCAGGGGGCTGGATGCAGCCCGCGGGCCATAGTTTGGGGCAAAGGCCTGATTACTAAGGGGGTTATTGACTAAAGTCCGAATTGTCTCGTAAAGGTGTGAATTCGCCACTTCCCCATATTCGGGTATTCAGCAAACTCTGTGATGTGGTAAATTTGCCAACTAACGACAGTTGTATACTACACAATAGACGGCTACTGACATGGTCGCAACTTTACTTTGGGAATCCTGACACGGTTGTGGATTTGCTATGGGAATCTGCTGTTTAGTGATGAAGAATTCACTTCGACAGTCGAATTCTCACTTTAGTCAATAACCCCCTAAACCTGGAGAACATTACATGTTAACATGTACAATAAATTGGGGTGCAATTAACTGATATATTTAACAAATTAGTAATAAATAAAATATCAATTCAAATGGATTAAATAGTGCTATAGGAAGGAAGAAGCATACCAGAGTAATATTGTGTCATGTATAATTGGGGTTGCCTGTACTAAAGAGAACACAGTGCTTTGTATTAAAAACATATTTCATTTAAAGACTACATTTTTATGTTGTGGATAATGGTACATTGTGCAGTAATTGGTCTGGCAGTTACTAAACCTATTTTTGTGTGCAGTTTCCTGTGTGTTATGTAGAGGAGAAAGATAGGAATGGAATGTGTGTTAGAACAAGTCATCTATAATATACCAGCTGCTCCATTATTCTTTTCCTCCTCACTGCCTCTGTTAAAGCTGCAGAGTTTCCAAATTATCACACTGCATCTTGCATGACAATCAGAGGGCTTTCATATTAATAGTGTGCATTTTATCCTCAAACCCTAGTGAGATTGCTGTGTGGTCATTTGTTAATCAATCATTGTTAAACAAATTCTGTTATTGTTATTTTCAAACAAAAGTCTTCCAAGTTGCAAAACCTACATACTGCCCATGCTGCCACTAGACATGTGCATAGTTTAAGTAAGCCGAGGCTGTGAAGCAGTTATGCTTATTGAAGGTCCCAGTGTAGTCTGCATACGGCTGGTACTAACAGTGGCAAGGGGCCATTACCCCAGGGCATATTTAGTAAGACCATTTTAACTTTTTCAATTAGTTTCAATGTCAATGTAAATATCTCTAATGTATAGAGAAGTGGAGGGAAGCGCAACAGAGTGAAACTATAATATAAATATAAATGATATAGAATAATATGATGAAAACAATAAAT
>JAKJJM010026161.1:0-14181 GCA_021901965.1 Pipa carvalhoi | reverse complement strand
ACGCAGCGCTGTACAATTCAGCAATACAAATATAATACAGACATGGGAAAAGTACATTACACAATACAAGTGTAATATCACAAGGATACATCACTTTAAGTGCCAGATTGTGGTTGACACAAGAGGTTGGAGGTCCCTGCTCCATAGAGCTTACAATCTAAATGTACCATGCTTTATTAATAACATCTGTTTTAATTACCTACCTAGAGCTACGGTATAAAACTACAAACATTTAGGGATAGTCCTGGAAGTCACAAGATGTTACAGAATCTGTTTCTGTAAGGCTTGGGTCAAACTGACTGTTTTTCAGCTGAGTTGGAAAAATAGTATCCATTGTTTCCTGTGGGATAATCCACACAAGCTATATCGTTTTGCACCATGCACAATAATGGGCCTAATTAAAAACATCTGAGCTGAAAAACAGCTAGTGTGACCCCAGGCTTAAAATTCGTCTTATTTTAAGATGAGGTGATGTTACAGACCATGGTAGGATCAAAATCACCAAGTGCAGGATCGAATGAATATCTCCTTGTTTATTTTCCAATGTCAATGCTATGCATTGCTGCTCTGAAGTACTTGGTATGGTGCATATGGTACCTGCAGGAAAGAACCACAAAATGATTCCATGCCAAGTTTCCAGAATAACATGGACCTCACTTATCACCAGAAACGGCTATTTTGGATACCACTTTATTGAGTCAGGTTGATTTATCTGTGGCTAAGCTTATACAAGAGTTATCTAGAAGAACAAACAAGTGAATACCCCTCCTGATTTTTGTGCTTTAATCAACTGGAGCCCATTGTCACTTATAATATTTTATTTAAAAGAATGGATTTTGCTTTGTTGGGCTTAATAGGACACTTCCTGTACACGTATTATCCAAAGTTCCACTGCAAATAATGGAACTAGGAGGGGCTCCGTTTATCCAAGAGATAAAACATGGGTGCAGTCGGCAAACAGAAACACAAAGAAAGCAGTAAAAGTCAAGAATTCAAACAAAATGATTTGACAAGTACTATGTGGAAATAAGTGGCGTGCGATCTAAATGGAAAGTATTTTATTTTGAGGTGCTACTGGTCCTTTAATCATGCTAAATCCTCTTTTTTTCTCCAGAACTGATTATTTCGGCGGTTATTGACTAAAGTGAGAATTTGACTGCCGAATTTTCAAACAGCGAATTCTCATAGCAAAACCACGACCGCAACAACAGTTCAAATCGCGACCGCGACAACATTCCCATAATGAAGTCGCGACTGCGTCAGTAACAATCTATTGTGTAGCGTGCGACCGTCGTTAGCCGGCAAATTCACCACATTGCACAGTTTGCTGAATACTCAAATATGGGGAAGTGGCAAATTCACACCTTTATGCGACAATTCGGACTTTAGCTAATAGCCCCCTTCCTGTATACCATTCCAAGATGATGTACACTAATCCCTTTTATGTACAGTTTCATTTATCATTTAAAAAAAACAAAAACATATTACTCTTTATGTAATATTTCATTGATCTCTGTAGTACCGTAAAACTAAAAATAAAAAAAAACAATTGTTACCAACTTTCCCAGTCTCAGAACACACGCGCTTTATTTGGAAGGTAAAACAAGATTGATAGGGTTACGCGCTCTACTATATTGTCACAGACGCCTCAGGGAGATGTAAAAGCAATTCTGATTTTGTAGCACTTGTCTTGAGCAAGAAATTTACTGGGCTGCTAAAATGCAGAAAACGTTTTTATCCCTTAGAAAAGGAATGCACAAATTGGGCAGTATTTCAATTTTTTAGATTTGTTTTTTTTTTCTAATTTTACTACTGCTCTTTTTGTGACTGTACTGACGTTTTTACTAACCTAGACACGTAGGCTCATAAGTGCAATACGTCAACAGCTGTCTAAGCGAACGCTCGTCATTTCGGGTTGCTACGCTCAAATAGTAGTGAATTCTCTGCTCCGTATTCACTAAATGGTAGATTCCCACAGTGGAGAAGAGAACAGCGTCGGAAAAGTTCATTGGCAAATGTGGCGTAGTAAGAGTGAAATTTAATAAAACGATTTTTTTTTTACTTTTTCGCCATGAAAACGGACAAAAACATTGAAAATTATGGTTTTGACCGTTTCACTCCCCTTTTCACCCGGATTTGCAGCGAAAATGGGCAAAGGAGGGGGGGTCGATAAGGTAGAAAACTTAATTTTCGACCATTTTGCCCATTTTCGCGGTGAAAAGTGGGCGAAAAAGTCAAAAAGAATTGTTTTCGATTTTTATTAGATTTCACCCTTAGTGTGAGCCCGGCCATCAACTCCCTAATTTGCAGAGTTTCCTGAATATGCAAATATTGGGAAATGGCGAATAGATGCGAATTCTGACCTTCGGACTGTGATGAATAAGTCCTTTAATGTCATTAGTCTAACTTGCCACTAACTGAGCAAAGCCAGTTGCTTGTTAATAATACAATGGACTATCCTTAGCTATTAAAATTACACCAGTGTATGAACCTACAGTAACCAATCAGCAAATAGGAACTGAATGGCACTGTCCCCGGAACTGAATTCTGAACAATATGTCATCAACAGGTCACTTTGAATTCTGATAAAAACTCTTAAAATGCTAAATTCAATTCCTGCTTCTTCTGGGAGACAGTAAGGGGGTCATTTCGTAAAGTCCGAATTGTAGTATAAAGGTGTGAATTTGCCAGCTAAAGACAGTCGCAATAAACTGATACTGTCGCAGTCGCGACTTTTATAATGAGAATTTTGTGTCAGTCGCGACTTTTCTATGGGAATATTGTCGCAGTCGCAACTTTAAAAATGTTGTGGTCGCGATTTTAATATCGGGAGAATTGGCACGGCCACGACTTTATAACGGGAATCCGCTGTCTGTGAATTCGACAGTCAAATTCTCGCTTTACGGAATGACCCCCTAAAGCCTGTATAATAAAAGAACTTTTTATTCATTAGCCACCTATTATTAAGTGCAAAGAGTGTTAAAATGAAGAGATAATCCTAGCCCCTCCTCCCTAAGTCAAGGGCTATGCTCACTAACTAACAGGAGGAGGGGCTAGGATTAACTGAAAGCCTCTGCTCCAAGTGCTTTTTTTTTCTTTTCCAGTTTCTATGACTATTCAAAAACAATCAGTAAGCCTAAAACCTGTCATTTTAACACTTTAAAAGGAAAGCTCTTTTTATCGGCTTTAGTGTGCCTTTAATTTTGCTTCTGTTTGCAAATTGTTTGCACATTATATTTACTTTAGTACCAGTAAAGATCCATCTTGACAAGCCTATGATATTGTTCTTTTGCCACAGCAGTGACTTTATACTTTTAAACACTGAAATCTAATGATCTGTAAACCTGGCAGGGTTCATGGCGTAATATCTCTCCAGTAGTTTTTTGATGTGTGTACCTAAGCCAACGCATCACAACTTTAAAAATATCAATATTAGGAAGACATTTCTCCCAGCCGCAAGGGTTTCTTCTTCCAGGAAGCTCTGAGATACATACTCGTTTCAGTGCTAGTTGGGTAATTAGTGACACACTTTGTATGACACAGACATCCGTGTTACTTCTGAGTTCTACAGTAAATGTATTTTTTTATTATTTTCGTATGCCAGCTGGTTTCACTGTGCGGGGAACCAAAATAGAACACTAGAGCATTAAAAAAAAGAGATCATTTTGTTATATGGCGCTTGGGCATGTCACAGGGTGGCAAACAGTTTTCATTTAAATAAATAAGGGTGTGAAGTTAAAGTAGTAAATAGCATAGAACTATTCCATTTAGATGAAATAATACCCAGAGTGCACTGGCTGTGTGTGAAAAGCTGATGAAGACTCCAGATTTACAGGTCCCTGAGTTATTAGGGATTTTTTGATCATGCGTTTGCATCCCACCTGTATCTGCCCCTAACTCCTCCCATTTCACGCCAAGCACATCCCAGATCTTTCTTCAGACTGTAAGAACTTTATCTGTAAGTAATGTGTGTGGACTCTTTAAAGTGAAGTTCCAAAACCTCCATATTTTGTTGTACTTGACTGTAATTTTGTGAATGGTCAAGTGGTAGCCCCTCTACAAGGTCCTATTTAGTCAAATCTAGTTTTGGGCAGTCTTTTCCTTACCTACTGACCAATAGCAGCATCAGAAGTAGACCAGGGTGATGCAATCCACCAATCAAACAGAGACAGTGGGCAGAAACAGAGAGAACTGCAATGCCTGTAGATTGGGTAGAGTGGCATTTTTTGTGTGAAAAATGGCCAAAAACGGGTGCAAAAACAGGCGAAAGCGTCAAAAAAATATTTTCAATCTAAAAAATTAAATCAAAACATTTCGATCGGTAAAAATCGATTGAAGATATCGATCGAAATTTACCGATCAAACAGCAATATTTACTGTATACAGGGTATAAACTCGAAACGGTCGATGCTTGACGTGTTATGTAACAGAAATCCATCGTCATTGTTTTAATGGAACTCTAGGCAGTATCTAGCGACAAATTGATATTAAATCTGTTTTTAATTCAAATGAAAGAACAGATTAAGGAATATTCATTCCAATGCGAAGTCATGGGGCGCAATTATATTTTCTATTTTTTTTCTATTCTTTACTCATTCATACAGGCAAAAAGAACACTCGCTGTTTCGACCAACAGCCAAAGTCAAAAATGGTAAAACAAAAAATGGGAGTTAACAGTAAAAATGAAAGGGAATCACATGGTTGAAATGCACTGAAAATGGCAATGGTTTATATAAGGTATAAATCTAAGTGGTTGATTTTATGGGGTAACGATAGGGGTTGTAGTGGTCTAACTTGCAACTGAGCCCAATCGACTATGGAGCTGGAACGCACTAACCGAAACCACTGAGACCCATTTCCAGAACTGCAGTGTCTGTGCCGGGCGGTCCTGGCCCGTACTGGTTTAAAAAAACAGTCCAGCTTGTCCAGTAAGATCCAAATTCCCCATCTATGACAATACGAATTTTCATATTATTTTGATTTATTTCAATTTCCTTTTATAGCCACCATGAGATATTGAGCAGAACCTGTGCTTTCCCTGGAAACCTGGCTCATTTCACATCTCTGATTTTAATTGCGGAGTGAGAAACATGGGACATAAAACTATTATTTGCTTAGCAACCCGAGAAAAGGCCAGTTAGGCTGAAATGAGTTCAGCGGAATGCATTGTCTGATGGAAATAAGATGTAAAATCCTACATTATTTTCATCACACTTTTAAAAACATATAATTATTAATGTAAGTATATATTATAGTAATAACTATCGCACTCATCCTCGTACTGATTCATCGTGCTGAATATTTATTTTTATCATATTATGTAAATGATTGTTGATAAAAGAACTGCAAATTGATTCAGAGCATTAGGAATTTCCCTTGTCAGTCCAGGAGCGTTTGCCGTGGGATTAGAACCAGAAGCCTGCTGCACTCTAAGTAGCAGTTATATCATTACTCCATTTGAGCCTGGATCTGTGAGCCTGTGTTTCCTAGTGAGCTGTCCATACATTTGTGCTAATTAGCCTGCCCTGCACACTTGGTATTGGTTTACACAGGTGCTTCCTGTTTGTCATCATCCAGGCCTTTAAATATGAGGTCATTTCCTGAAGTCTTTGCCAAAGTTGGTCTTCATGTCGTGAAGTTCTGACGAAGCCCTTGTTTCCTGTTTATTTGTGTTTTTGAGCTTTGCTCCTTTGACTTAGCTGTTTTTCTGGAATTCCTGACTTTTGGCTTCGTATGGCTACGTTTTTTCGGCTCCCCGGTTTTCCTGATCCAGCTCTCCTGTCTCCATCGTTGCTATTACCTGGTACATGGGTTTGGTCCTTGCTCACTCCTTCTGGATTGCTCCAATGCCCTAGCTTTTCTGCAGCAGTAAGTTCGGGGCCCAAAAAGGGCGTCGGTGAATACCAGAACGTTGAGGTTTTCATCCCAGTTAGTTGTGCTGCAGGTTCCACCTTGGGTCCAGTTTCAGGTAGTAACCTAACACAGAGACAGAACTCCTAATCCAGAAGATTCAAAATTCAACTGGTTCAACCATTAGGCTTTTGTTTTCCCAAATTAGCTTGTGCAAAGTCTTTCTGCATTTCTAGAGGAACATTTGTGCCAATTCTCTGTGCCATATTAACCTGCCAGGAACTTGGCAAAACAAGAGTTGCATTTGCCATTTTATTCCCAAGGGTTGGCCATGACAATATGGAGATTTCAGATTCTGCAATTAAACTTATGGAAATAATATAAATCTGCACAGATGTTAGAAGACAGTAGGCATGGGTACACTCTAAAAAGAAAATCTGTACAGAAAACACTTTCTTCTCCAACCTCAATCATTTTAGGCAGCAGCATCAATACTGTGTAGGTTTCTACAACAATGAATTACTTCTGCAGCTTTCATCTTACCTGAATGGTGCCCCCAAGCTGATCATTGCATACTAATCAGATTTTAACATTTACATTTATTGACTTAAAAAATGGCATCGCTTACAAAGAATTGGATCATTGAGGCTTCTCCAATTGGTTATTCCTCTTGGACGAATCCAATTGGAGGATCTCTAATGTTAATATTTCCATTGTTCCTGTTGCCATTGGAGGCAGTTGTTTACTGGGGTTTACTAACTCATGTCAACCAATCAGACCTCAGTAAATGACTGCTGCTCTTGATTCATTCCCCTGTTTGCATTTATATTGTTTCCACTACGTAGTTATGGATTCATCACATTAACACTTTTTCTGGCTGGAGATTTTACATTTCAGTAGGAAAGCAGAAAAGTTGAAAAAGTGTACGAATCCAAAATATTGAACGTATAGAATGTACGATCCCTTGAAAACAATAAATCTTACTGGACAGAAAATAATACAAAAAAATGTTTTCGCTGGTGTTGAAATGAAATACCATTTTTCTCTTGCGTTGGCTTCTGTGAGGAACAAATAGTGTAAATAGACAGGCTTCTCCGAATATATGTATGGTTTTAAACTCCAAAGCTCACTTATTTAACTCTAGTCTCTTATGGGGCAGACTTAGAATTCCAATGCGAGTCAAGGTTTTTTCGTAACAGTGTATCTCAGTGTTCGTTATTCCCTTGGTGAGCAAGCTCTTAAACTATTGGCAAAATGTCTTGTTTAGCGGCAAACCTTTAGAATACAGAATATGTCATTTACATATCTGTTGGGAATTGGAAATGTGGCGAGCGCTCTACAAAATCCTTTTGAATGTTCCAGCGAGAGAGTACTATATAACTTATTATATAGACTTTTTTTTTTTATTACAGACATTTTTATTTTTTGGTTGTGTTTGGGTTTACATTCTGCTTGGGGGCAATGAGCTGTTTTATGATATGTCGTTTGTTTAGACGTAACGTTAAAGCAAATGTCTTAATGAAATTAGGTATATTACATCATGTGGTATCATTAATATATTTATCCCCTAAAGGAGCTACTGCCACTGAATTATTTCTTCGTTTTTCAATGTCTTACCTAATCAAAAGATTAATGACGATGTACTTTTTCTAAATAACATATTTAAAAAATAACAGTTTTATATGATTTATGTTTTATCGGTTATTTAATTTCTCCAACACTTTTTTTTAAACTCTGCTTCTTTTCATTCTCTTTTTTTTTTAATAACAGGTGTACAGCTGCCCAGGTGCAGAGTATTTGGGCGTGTGTGGGGGGAAAGTGTAGAAAATCTGAGTATGTGGGGCAGCAGAGTGCAGAGTATTTGGACATGTGTGTGGGAACAGTGCGCAACAACTGAGGCTGTGGGGTTACTGCTGAGTACGGAAGTGTATCTTTATACATGTGGCGAAATTTATAAAAGTCTAAAAAGCCGATTTCGGCCTTTTCAAATTTTATCGATGGTACAAAAATGGGTACAGATCGAAAAATATCCATTGATACTTTTCGATCTGTACCCGTTTTTGTACTATCGATAAAATTCTCCTCTTTAGTACTAAATGTATTGCAGCAATGGAAAGAGGCAAACCTTACGTCTACCTGCATTCGCGCTGCCTTTATTAGGTAATTAGAGTTATTTGCATGCTGCCTTTATCACTGGAAATGTGTTTTTCACTCAGCATCTGCCATTGGGAAATGTGCCTCAAACTCAGGATTTGCTTTGCCAGTCAACTCCATAGGGGATAATGGGTTTATTACAGCCTGAGGCCGGGAAACAATTTTGAGAGATAATTGAACAGCTTTATAAATAGGGGAAACAGTGAAATCAATAAAAATAGGCTGTTTCTCCTGCATTAACTAGTCACATATTTTTTTGACTATTGTAAATATTCCCCAAAGAGCATTCTTATATCATGCCAATGTTTTGTGCTGCGCTATGCACAGACGCAAAAGCCTGCCTCCTGCCAATGGATGCATGTCGCCATGTACACTGGTATCTACAATAACTAGTGGTCTCAGAAGCACATAGGTCTTTACTGATGATTGTGCCATGCAGGAGAATGAGTTATGGAATGGTTTTGTGCACAGTAATAATAGTGCTTATGTGCTCAGGTGATAATATTATAAGGGTTAAGTAATGGTGGAAGGAACAGGCAGAGCTGCCTGCAAATTTTCAGGACTAAAAATGAAAGGGAATATAAAGTATATTTATCTTTTAATATTTTTATATTTATCTTTTAACAATTTTTTTGTAATATGCTGTTAAGATTTTTTTTTTTTGTTATGGTACTGTAGGGAATTGTAAGTGTTCTATTGGAAATGTCTGCAGTCTGTTTTAATATCAAAGCTTGTAGCTGCTTACTCCAGCCAGTAGATGTCACTAGTGATCGAGTGTTTCAATATTATGTATTATATCTTAAGGAAGATAGATTGCTCCCAGAGTACAATGCAGGATTAAGTCAGTTCCTCTTCCAAGAAGGGAAGAGGTGAGACCTGATTAGCCTAGGTAGGGAAGGAAGCTCTTTCATAGCTCACTCTAGGTGGGTGAGAGCACAGCTAGGCTAACTAGTGACTGACATTACAGTTATAGTTCGCTCTAGGAGAGTGAGAGCACAGTTAGTCTAACTAGAAGGGCAGTCTTGAGCTCCATACAGGAGAGAGTGGGTTTAGTACTCCCAGGGGTGTTCTTTTATAAGGCATCTCAGTCAGAGTATAAATGATAGCCCTAGGGCTAGGCTTCTATGGAAATTGCTGTGAATAGTTTCCTCCAAAGAATACCTGACTAGTGACTGCAATAACCAGTGCTCTGCTGTGAAAATTACACTGCCTGACACTGTGTGTAATGTGTAAGTACCTGTATAAAGTTATTCCAGTTTCACTGCTATTCTATAAATATTAATCTGTTACCAATAAACTGCTTTCATTTCATGTTCACAAGAAATCCTGGCACCCAGAATTATCATTTGTTAATTGCCGTCCCCATATGTATTAGCGGGAGCTCACGCCTGAGAGAAAAGTATGCCGGTAGACTAAATAGCGCTACACTACTATTATCTGAACCTAGAAAAAGCTAAACTCAGGGCACACTTTTAATAACATTTAAAGTTTTTTTTTTTTTTAAATTGATGCAACTTGCTATGTAGTAATATAAAAACAGGCTGCTTGATTTTCAAGCGTATGTTGTGACCTAGTTCTAATAATTACTGTCGGTATTCTATGGAGAAATTCTGGGCTTCCTTCCCAAGGCATCAGCCCAGTAGGGGGTTTGGAGGGTTTCAGGATTCAATAGCTTTAAAACTAAATAAAAAAGATAATAACAGCAATTTATAAAAGTGCTTTATTTGGGGATAAATTCTGAAATTACAAAAAAAAAAACGTTAGCCAATTTAAAAGACCGCATTCAGAATATATACTAGCAGTTCCATTTCTTTAGATCCTCTAGATAACATATTCTATCTGGACCACTGATAATAAAGTTTGCAGCGATATAAACTCCTCAGGCAGATAACATGTAGGAGTGTAATTGAGAAAGGTTTCTAGCAAGCATTCTTGCTCGCAGTGAAAATCCTGTAACACGAGACACAATCATGAAATTATACAGATTTTAGAAGAAGATGAAAAAGAATTGATATCGTTTGTAGACTGCAGGGACTTGTTTTGAAGCCAATAGGAGGGTGACTCATACCATTCAACAATTAAGAAAGATTGGAGGAAGCGAGACTAAAAGGACAAGGTTGTGCGTGGGTTAGAGACATAGAGGATATGCTTCATCTTAATCTTAATGATAAAGTAATGTCAGGGTTAAGTGGAGGCTACACTTAGAAATTAAAGAATTGAAAATGAAACTGAAAGTGCTGCCAATTATTACTGTACCCAGACATGAAGACAATAGCATGAGGCATCTGGGAAATTGAAGAGATAAATAAAGATCCGCTAAATTCGTCTGGTCAAGGGGATAAATCCAGGGGGAAATTCGGCCACAGTATCAGGTGGAGGTGCAGGTTATGGGGATAAAGATAGGAATGAATTCTTGCAGGAATTTCTATTCTATTTGGAATCACAAAAATCAAGATGGAAGACAATTCCATAGTTCTACCCATGGTGCATCTGGAGATTATGTCAACTTCATGCTTATGCCACAATTGTTAAGTAGGGAATTTAGTCCGTGCTTATTTTCCCACATTGAAACTACATAGTAATCTCAGGGGTAAGATGATGTAAATGACAGTGACTGGTCAGGGGTTCCCAGCTAGAAGCTTGATGGCTAAAGTGAAGATCTTTGTCTGACATCATAATTTAATTAGAATTCAGCCTATTTCTGCAATAATCATCTCCCAACAATTACAGAAGGCACAATTTAATCAGCACGCACCCTGTAACATATCTCTTATAAGTTTCTGCATGAAGTTCTGTATTGGAATCTAAAATGGACAAAAGCCATTAACGCTTATGATACTTTCCAAGCTGTAACAGATCAAAAATATCGATTGGAAAGTTTCGATCATAAAAAAAACAATCGAAAAGTATCGATCGATATTTTTCAATCTTTACCCGTTTTTGTACCATCGATAAAATTGGAAAAGCCCGATTTTATAAATTTCGTCCTAAGTGAATTGTAACACTAGGAACCCCTGAGTCTAAACTACCCACAATCCTTACTGGAGTATAAAGGGTTCTACACCTATTTTAGTGCTTCGGGATAGCTGACCCCCAAAAAATGGAAACACCCACTTGTGAATTGGAGTCAGTGGTATGCAATCAATACAAGAATGCTT
This sequence comes from Pipa carvalhoi, assembly GCA_021901965.1. Taxonomy (NCBI): domain Eukaryota; kingdom Metazoa; phylum Chordata; class Amphibia; order Anura; family Pipidae; genus Pipa; species Pipa carvalhoi. The sequence goes on along the minus strand of JAKJJM010026161.1, from coordinate 3,019 downwards.
ACTGATTCTAGCACGCAGAAACCATTATGTCATCATAGCCCAATGTGTTAACATCATTTTTTCAATAGCACTGCATGAAAATTTACTGTATTATCTTGAGGTATCTTAACTCATTGTGTTGGAATCCTATCACAAAGTGTTAAATGACAATGCCTACATCTGTAAATATAGTTAGGGTGGCATTTTCTACTTTGAAATGATATTGAACAGCAATCGGCGGATACATGTGTTAATGACATGTATTTGCTTAAAAAGATGAATTTATTAACGATTTCCCATAAAATGCTACATCCTTCGCTGCTTTTTTAAGGCTTCATTACACGCAGAATTCACTGCATTTAACTTTAGGGAGGGGTGAATACGTAAAATAGTGAATAAACACAAGCGCAAGAGCAATACGGTAAACAAATTGGTGTGAAGTGAGAATTCGAATGGACATTTTAGTAAATAACCCCAAAATCACCGTGTCACTATCCTCAATATCCTGGAACCTTTTAATACAGTAAAAATATCCAATTTAGGAACGGATCTGGAGGAAAGCAAATTCTGTTCTGGTTTTTGCCTGTGTGGGTGTTTTTTCTCATACATTATTAACTAAATGACACCATTGGGTGTTTATTAAAAAGCAAACAAAAACAAATATTTGGTTGTAATTTTCTATGAGAGAATAAATCTAGTTGGACGTCATTTTAAAACCAAATGTTCCTGGTCTGTTTTTACAGTTCCTAATTATTTCTGTTTTCACGGTATCTGATTATTATAGGCAGGGGACGTTTTGTGATGTGTTTCTAAACCAATTCTGATTAATGAAAACAATGTTCCAACTATGTTGGTAACTAGATTACAACTCGATAGAACAAAGAACTTAAGGAAATCAGTAAAAAAAAAAAAAATATCAAAATCTATTGTAATATGTGGGGGGCACTTATAAAGACAGCTGGGTATTGTATCAACAAGGACTGCCCAGGTTTAGTAACCCATAGCAATCAATCAGAGGTTCGAGTTCATTATTCCACTACAATAGTGACTGCTAACAATTGCCCAGGACCGCTACAGAAGACTTACCTGGCTCTGCTCTCCTCCAGCACTGCTAACTGGGAGTTGAGTTAAGAGCAGACAGGGGATTGGACAGAAATAGCCAATCCCTAGCCTGTTCCCAGCTTCCGATCAGCAGTGGTTGAGGAGAACAGGGCAAATTAAGATGGCAGTAGTGCTGTCACTATTACTGCTGGGGGCTCTCTTGAAGTTGGGGGCACTGAGGAGTCTAGGGGACCCAGTAAGTTTGCCTTGAGACCCTGGCTTGTCTAAAATGGACCTGCATTCACACACAGAGAAGGGCCAATTTAATCAGGCTCCAATTAACCTAGTACAGGGAGACCATACTCCATACAGATGATGTCCAGGGTGGAGTCAAGCCCAGGACTCAGTGCTGCAAGGCAACAGGGCTAACCACTGAGCCATCACAATGCCCCATCTATAACACATCTGCCACTATATACTGGATAAAAGATGCAAGAAGGCTGCGAGGCCTTCTCAACCCCAGAAAAGACCACTGTGGACACGCATGTGTGCTTTACACCATTGCCGATATTTTAGGCAGAATATATTTCCTCTGAGATACTTACCCTTTTTCACCCATCTCATCATGATAACCCATTGTTCCTGTTAAAAGTAATCGCTTGCATTGCGACAGAATGAAGAACTTGAAGTATTGCATAGAAGTCAACAATGGCAGTAATATATCATCAGAATGACAATAATAATAGTATATATTTCATCTAAATCTATTTACTGACAATTTCTTCACCACAAATTTAATTAACAATTGTTTATCAGGAACCTAAAGTCAGAGACGCTTCCCTGAACCTGAGTTTCGTGTCTTTCTTCGTTTAATACTCCAAACGTTCTCAAAGAAAGTTTTAAAAGATGCAGTCTCCCGGAAGAAAAGTAACAATTTATCATTTTAATTCAGTTTTATTTAATTATCAGTTTGGCCCTTCAAATGAGCTGCAAGCACGCAGCATATAATTAAGCTCCTTAAAACTCCTGCGTAGGATTCCTTTGTTCTCGATGTTCAGAGGAGTTTGACTTCCTTTATGCTTCTCGGGAGAGTTAAAAGTAATGTTATAAGAGAAAATGTCTGCTTTGAATAGCACAAAGAATCCGAATGGCCATTAGCTTTACTGTAGATCTTTCTGAATTTTTTCATTTTCCTTTTAATTAGTTCGATAAATACAGCAGAGTTTTAAAGGTTCCCTAATCTGCACCAGGTCACTTCCTCCTATTTGCATTTATACTAGGTTCACTATGAGGGTGTAGAACACAAGGACACTCTTTCTAGGGACTGTAGGGTAATGTCGGATAGTCCCATTGTTAAAGAAAAAGTAAAATCTAAAATAATGGTTTTGTTATTTCAATATTGTCATTATTATAATGTTTCCTTTTCTTTCTAGTACTTTCTGAAAGACAGTCGCAATAGACTGCTACTGTCGCAGTCACAACTTTATAATGAGAATATTGTTTCTGAAAGTCCTGGTTGCTAGCTCGGGCTGGGCTACAAGCATGCTCAGAAAATTATTTTAAGACCTGGGGGGGGGGTTATTCTCTAAAGTAAGAATTCGACTGTTAAATTCGCAAACAGTGGATTCCCATAACAAATTCGCGACTGCGACAATTCTCCCATTATAAAGTCGCGACCGCGACAATATTTAAAGTTCCAGCTTTGACATTTCCTTGGTAAAGTCCTGACTGCGACAATATTCGGTTTTGAGATAAACCATGAAATATCAGAGTTTTATCACTTTTTATCCCATTTAAAGTGCACCTGTCACCTCAAAAACAGTAATCCTAATTTAGATTGTACTACAGAAATAAACGTTTTACTAATATATAAGTATTTTTAAAAATGTACCAAACAGATCCCTGCTAGATCGTGATTTAAGGGATCTGATTGGAGGAGCTATAATGTCAATCATTAAGCCCCGCCCACCCCCAACTCATGTCGGGCTGACAGGGAGAT
>JAKJJM010026122.1:0-16049 GCA_021901965.1 Pipa carvalhoi | reverse complement strand
GGCAGAATCTGAACTATGAGCCTCTGACATGTCTTATGACCTTGAATAAAAATGATTTGGGGATTTGCCAACTTCAGAACTCATTCTAGAACCTGTCTGAATATTGGATATTATCTACAAAGCAACCAGCTGGCCAGATCTTAAGGCAGTGCCTGAACACAATCGACATAGTTGTTACTATGGGGAGTTATTCTGTAAAGTCTGAATTGTCGTGTAAAGGTCCAAATTCGCCAGCTAAAAACAGTTGCAATAGACTGTTACTGTCGCAGTCGCAACTTTATAATGAGAATATTGTCGCAGTCGCGACTTTACAAAGGAAATGTCAAAGCTGGGACTTTAAAAAAATTGTCGTGGTCGCGACTTTGTAATGGGGGAATTGTTGCGACTTTGTAATGGGAATCCTCTGTGTGCGAATTCGACAGTCGAATTCTCACTTTACAGAATGACGCCTGATGAATTTTTGCTCCCAGATTTGACCTCTTTTTTTCCAATTCCACTTAAGTTTTTGTTGTGATTGGATGAATGGTTGAGAGTTCCAATTCCTTACATGTTCAGCCCAATTATAAGTGCATCACATTCCATTGATGTAAAAGGAGCGAGCGGCTTTGCAAGAGCCAAAGATGGAAACTGATCTCGGGGGAGAAGTGAATCTTTGTTGCTTTAAATTGTCAGATAAAGCAGGTGTCATGAGCAGCGCTTGCCTAGCAGCCGTGCCACTCGTGTCTCTGGCGCTTATGTCTGCCGGCAAGCACTGGGACTGACTACATCCCAGCGCTTTTGGGTACTTAGTCAATCATGGCTGGCTGATGTCACGCATGACCTCAGCGGCAGAAGATTTAAATATCAGTACCGTGATTAGCACAGCGCTCGAGTATCAATTGTCTATGTAGGATGTGGATCGTATTCCTAGCGTTTTGGAAGCTATTATACATCTATGCTAAGGGGCCTATTCTCTAAAGTGAGAATTCAACTGTCAAATTAGCAAACAGTGGATTCCCATAGCAAATCCGCGTCTGTGACAATTCTCCCATTAAAAAGTTGCAACCGCGACAATTTTTAAAGTTCCAGCTTTGACAACATTTCCTTTGTAAAGTCATGACTGCAACAATACGACAATATTCTCATTATAAAGTTGCGACTGTGAAAGTAGCAGACTATTGCGACTGTCTTTAGCTGGCGAATTCACACCTTTACAGGACAATTCGGACTTTAAAGAATAACCCCCTAAGTCTCTTTGCTTCAAGTGTTCTGCGTGAGTGTCAGCTCTTCAGCTCAGTGTTCCGGATTGTGTTTCAAGTCTTAGTTTCTGCTTCAAGTCTCCTGCAGTGTTACAGTTTTGCCAAGACAGCCTTAAAGGGATCACCTCCAAGTTCCAGCTAAGAGGTTCTGCAACATCTGAGTGACTCTCTTCACAGCTAGCAACGCAGCTTGAGTCAAGTACAGCACTGGTGTGTCTTTGCAGCATTTAGCCAGGAGTGAGAGTCCCAGGAAAGGATCTTGTACTCTGTGCTGCTTCCAGGTGGTGCTGTGTGTTTCAGTTCAGTGGGTGCTCAGGGGTGCTGTGTGTTGCAGTTTGTTGGTGCCCAGGGGTGCTGTGAGTGGCATTTCAACTATGCTGCACTAAATATAAGCCTTCTACACTACAGTTTTGCTGATCGAGGTATTCTGTCAGTGTTTCCATGTGAGTCAATCCAGCAGCCACCAGTGGGGGATTAACCTGAGGGTCGCGACCTGGGAGGTGCCTGTCGCAAAGGCCATACCCCCTTGTGGGGGTTTCAAGGTGAAGACCCGGCCTTCTTTTGATTCCGCGCCTCAGTATTAACCAGTGCCAACTCCCACTGTGGTACAGAGGATTCACCTTTACACCTATTTTCACTATATGTATTCAAGTCTCCTATTCCTGCACGTTTGTCCACCTTAGCCCTTCCAGAGATGTACCACCATGTTCCTGTGTGTTTACCTGCACTTTGCCACAGTGCACCTTAGTGCCTCTAGATGTGTACCACCTTGTACCGGTATTCCTATGTGTTCTACGTTTAGTACGCCTTAGTACCTCCAGAGGCGTAATGGGCTCTAGGTTCCCTATAGTGCCTCTAGTGGAGGCCCAGTTACCGTGGAAACCTTGTGTGTTCCCTGAGATCCGTGTCAGTATACTCAAGCCCTGCTCCGGATCTTCAAGTATGTTTAGGGTGAAATTTACTAAAATCGAAAATGGCATTTTCGATTTGGAATCGATGTCACGGATGACATCAGCGGCAGCAAATTCAATTGGCTGAGCGCTGCTATTTGAATTTGCCGCCGCTGACGTCATCCGTGACGTCACCAGTTCCTGATTGGCTAAGCCAAACCAGGAAGCGCTGGGGAGAGATGAGTCTCCCCAGCGGCTGCCGCATTGAGCAGCTAGATGTAACAAGCGGTGCTCGCATGGAAGCACCGCCCGTTACATTTACTATACACAACAGAAATCGTTTTCAAAAATGACAAATTTTGAGATCCAGATTTCCAAATCGAAAATGCCATTTTCAATTTTAGTAAATGAAAAAATCGAATTTTGCAAAATCGCAAAATTCCATTTTAGTAAATTCCGCCCATAGTGTTAACCCATGACAGCAGGTTATGGAGCACTTCTATGATTGCCCACTTGCCCCAGGACCTCCAGTTGTTGGGACCTCCATGGCAGTTCTCACTGTCTTCCACCCTGTTGATGGCTCTGTCAAGTGTTAAAATGTATATTAACTTACGTTTTTATGAAAGCTTCATTAACTCGTTATGCAAATCCACTGGGGAGATACAGCGCATCGTTCCCTAATGAACATATCTGGGGTAGAATGAGCAGTCAGAGGCTCTTACATAGATAAGGAAGGTTTATTCCCCAGACAGTACTTGAATATAATGGCTCCATTTAGTGCATTTTTAATAGGGCGAAAGCATCTTAATAAATATGATATTGCATAATTTATCAGATTTATTTTACGAAAAAAGCACCACAGAGAATTTACAAAGAGCAATAACCTGCAGGAGAGAACTGAAACATAACACACTAATCAATAATGGAATATTACTTTTTATTTAACAATGCGTGCCTACTGACGAGCCATCACATTCGTTTTTAATTCCAGATGAACTTCATTTGTATTTCCTTTGAAGATTTCATAAGCTGGAGGGATTTAATTATTTACAAATGGCATTTTTTAGTCTCCTACCTGGCACCCGAGGCATGAAAAAATAAATCCCCCTTTCATACGCAATTTACTAAGGACCCCATCGGATGTGACCGATAAAGCAAGCTGTCAATTTCTCACCTTCTTATAAGGAACCTAATGTCGTCTGCAAAACTGTAATATTCATAAACAAAAAAAAAAACAAAAAAATCCAGAAAGAAACAGTCATAAAAAAAGATAAAAACAAATAACTCTGCAATATTTATAAAAAGGTTCATCAAAAATATAAACTCATGCCGCCCTTCAAACATAGACACAAGCTTCTACCCCACCCTTCCTTTTCTCTACAGCACAATACACCAGTGTTACAATGTACATTTCATTTGCAGAACATAAAAATGATTGTCTGTTTAAGTATATTTTACATGAGTGATTTGCATGGACATGTATGACATTGTAGCAAAGAGCTTTCAATCATATTTATTTTAAAGTAGGAAAGTGTTTGGTTAAGTTGGAGGTTGCTGTAGTGTCAGGACCAGGACAAGGTTTCATGGCGCTCTAGGCAACAATGCCAAAATGCACCCCCCACCAGCAGTCTCCCCTCCATACAGTGTAGAAGTTACTCCCCCATAGCTCCCCATACAGCGCAGTAGTTACTCCCCCATAGTGCCCCATACAGTGCAGCAGTTCCTCCCCCATAGCATCCCACAGAGTGCAGCAGTTCCTCCCCATAGTGCCCATTACAGTGAGCAGTTCCTCCCCCATAGCGCCTCATAGTGCATCAGTTCCTCCCCCATAATGCCCCACACTGTACAGCAGTTCCCCCCATAGTGCCCCATACAGTGGCAGGAATTCCCCATATAGGGTCCCATACAACACAGCGGTTCCTCCCCCATAGTAACCTAAATAGTACAGTAGTCCCCACCTAGAGTGCTCCATACAGTGCAGCGGTTCCTCCTCATAGTGCCCTATACAGTTCAGCAGTCCCCACCCAGAGTGTCCCAAACAATGCAGCAATTATATTAAAACAAATTCTATTTAAAAAATGCAAAATGATCTTCAAAAATGGTAAAATCCTTTTGCACGCTTAGACATCCTAAGACCAGCATCAAACCAGTTAAAAAGTCAAGTGTTGTGTACAGTGTAGGCAGGTAAGAAACTATAACTCCCATATATATAAATGCTTACTGTCTATTGTTATTTGAGCTCCCTCTATTGTCCTAGTTTAATATAGCACTTTAACTGTGGATTTAACTATGGTCAGGCAATGTGTTAGTCTACTTTATTGTGATGCCATTATCTCAGGACTGCCTTAGTTGATATAAATCCATGTAGTGGGTGGGTCCTGTTATTTTCCAGAGAATCTAGATAAAGTTACATTGTCATAGCTCACCTTAGGGATGAGAGAAACATTTTATGTTTAGCTACAGGGTAGTGTGAAACCCCACTAATGGGCCACCAGTCCATAGCCTTCTAAAACAAAAGGGACATATCAGCAGTAATCCTGGCCTCTTGGTGTACCCCTCTGTCCTACCCCAGCGTATCGGGAGCTTCGTTACGCAGCTGTCCTTAAATTATGGTCTGTGGACACCCATGTTATAGAGTGGCTCCCTAAGGAATAGGAGCTCCGCCAAGTGCCCTCTAGAGCTCCACATTGACTGCCGTATGCCCTAAACCTGTGGGTAATTATCCTACCTATATCTGTATGGGTCACTAGACCTCCAGGAAGATTGCCCCTGTTGGTGAATTCACTTGACCATGCCCGATACCACCTTCTCTGCTCAACAGTCAATCAAGTACATAGCCTTGTCTGCTATTCACCAACAAGTAAATCTAACTGACGCTGTCGACACTGCACAAACTGAAATAAGTTTGCTTAATAATGCTGCCGATTGATACATTTCTCTCATTTACTGATAATTTTTGGTAATATCTTCCAAAATTCCTTCATCTATCCTTAAACATCAGTCTTCTCAAATGATTAATGTTTTCATTTTATGAGCTTCCCTTTCATCTATATTCTATATCCGTCTTTTATTTTCTCATTATAGCTTTCACTTCAGTCATCCTCCACAAGAAGCTTCCCTATTAGCTTCACTTTATTTCCAGAGCATTGCATAAAAAGACCATGGTTAAAGTCAGTTTTACTTTTGTCATGGTAACATAAAAGAGTCTTCACTTCCTAGTCTATTCTGACATTGTTTGTTCTAGATTCTCTGTAGTACACCCATGCACATGCTGCAGTTGCTCAGTAGTTCTCCCCCCTGCACAAATACCACCGATGCAGTGCCTCTCCACACAGGACCCAGATGATCTGCACTGCCCGAAAACATGCAAAATTGGCCCACACAAATGCTCCAGGTGCTATACAGTGCCTGAACACTGGAATAACCACACACTCTCCAGTTCTCCTTCATTAACTACACAAATGCCCTAGATTAGATTCATTAGATTAGATTCAGTTTATTGTCAGTGAGAGTGTACGAGTAGACACCAGCGAAAAGCATATTTACAGCACACCACAGGGTACATGTAATGACAGAAACTGCGTCACAGAGCAAATAAGATATAAATACTACATCACAGAACAGAGCATGATGGATAAAGCACAGGTAACTATATTGGAATAATAATAATGATAATATGCTGAATCATTTGCTAAGGGCTTGCAGGATTGGGGATAGGTTTATGGCGACAAGAAGAAGCATATCCTGAACCTGCCCATGCGCTAGTGCAGGTATCTGTAACGTCTGCCAGAAGGAAGGAGATGGAACCAGTTCTAGTTTGGGTGGAAGTCATCATGGATAATGTCCCGTGCTCTGTGTACACAACGTTTTCCGGTAGATAAACTCAATAGGAGTCAGTTGAGTGCCAATGATTCGTTGAGCTGTTTTGCCAACCCATTAGAGTGCTTTACGATCCTTGGCACTGCAGTTCCCATACCAAGCTGTTACACAGTATGTAAGGATACTCTCAATGGTGCATTTGTAGAAGTCGACCAGGATCCTTGTGCTTACTTGATCTGCTACACTGCCTCCTTACATTCTCCAGTTGTTCTCAGTGTCAACATATATGCCCCAGATCCATTTTAGTGCATGTACACATGCTCTATATACTCGGCACTACCCCTGCAATACCCTAGTTACTCTACAGTAGATATTCCCATACATGCATAAGTGACAAATGAAATATGCAACATTATCTTTTCTGTTATCTGTTTACAAATTCAGAGCTCAGAGGCAGCACCTGCCAGTAGACATTAGTATCCATGTCTTCTTTCTATGGCTGATCCAACTTGCAGCAGGGGGTAGACAACATGGCATTGTGGGAAACAACAGGAAATAAAGTATCCTACACCAAATGGATAGGGCATGATGAAACAATGCTCCACAATTGTACACACATTCCCTTCGAGAGATAATATGTTATCTGTGAATATATGTTGACCTAAATTCATAACATTATAATTTATAAATTACAGAATTGGTAAGGCTGAAAAATGACACAGGTCCTTCAATTTTAACCTTTTCTTTTAACAAAATATTAGTCTCCGTTACTCCAGTCTAAAAAGCCTTTGTTTTAGACGAGTGATGTACTTGTATTACTTGGGCCAGATACAATAATATTTGCATTGTTACATCAACGGAAGCTGAATCCAATCTAGAATATTTTGGAGCTTGTCCCTAGGAATTTAAGTGACTGCTCTTAAAGGAGGAACTAAAGATATGTGATTCTTATGTGGGGCAGGGGTAAATACTTACCAACTGTGTTTATTCTCTCCAGCGCTGCTTGCTACTTTCACTATCAAACCAATCTATCTTACACCGCAGTAATGCGATTCTCTTCACTTCCTGTTGGATGTTTTTTGGGGGGGGGGATTGAGCTAGCACAAAAGCAGTGAACATCAAAATTCTGCTACTGCGCTGCAATGTAAGACAGATTGGCTTGCTAGCGAGAGCTGGAGGCATTGCTGGTGCAAATAAACCCTGTCATTAAGTATTTCCTCACCTCTTCATCTAAAATTCACCCCTAGTGATAACAAGCTTTAGTTCTCCATTACCTTAACAAATACATACAATGTAAGAGGCCTCCTTTGTTGTGTGTAGTTGGAAAATGATCAGAACATCACAGAATGCAAATGTTGGGAGCACAGCAGAGTTTCTTAGAATTATTTGGAGTTTAATTAAATTCAGCCAATAACCTGGTCAGCAGAGAGAAGCACTCCCCTTTTTATCCCTTCTTTCACCGAGCTTCCCTGCTGATCTGCTGAGAAGATGAATGAAAAGCAGGGATTTCCATTAGGAATTTAACATGAAAAATAAAAGGGGTCCCAGAGAGTTTATGCAAGAACTTCACAAATGTAACTAATTAGAAAGATACAGAAGGAAGAGATAGTACTTAGTACTAGATGTAAATTCCTAGGAGGCTTTAACAAACCCCTGAGATTAAACAAAAGGCAGTCTAATTGGAATTGACAGATCAGTTTTAAATAACCTAATCCCCCGAGAAAACAGGTCGGCCCAAATTTATCCCTTAGTTTACTAAAAGAATGTTTGCACAAAGATGATTATTTTAGTTTACGTGAATAATTATAGGGAACTCTGGCACCATCTGTATCTATTCCATGAAGATGCACAGCAGTCAAGTCTCGAAGAAGATGCACTGTTTATAAATGATAATAGTTCCTGTACCCTGGAACAGATTCCCATAGATTTCAAAACCAAGGCGTCAGTCATTTACTTACTGAATGTTTATTAAACAATTAACCTATGTATTACTATAACCAATGCCGTTTTGATGCTAAGATGTATAAGTAGAGATTTTAGAAGCTGAATGAGGGAAGTGATGATGCCCCTCTACAGGTCACTAGTCAGACCTCTCCTGGAATATTCGGTTTAGTTATGGAGGCCGTATCTAGAGAAATACAGTAATAAATTGGAAATTATTAAGAAGCGGATAACTAAAATGGCACATGGTGTTAAAGGAACCCAGTTCCCTATGAATGAATATTCAGAAAATACATGTTTATGCTGCATTATCCATGTTTTGTAACTGAACTATTTTATAAACACCGCGTACATTTTAGAAAATATCTTTATCAAGTTATAACTGTAACATTTCCAATTCATCAATTGGCATGGGGACAAGAAGGGGACAATAATGGGACTGGCCCAGAAAATCCGTGACTTTTCTGCCCTCCCTTAGAGGTAGAACAAAATTAGAGTCAGGCATGGGATAGATACAAGGAAATGAAGAACAAATGTGTTTCTATTACATTTCTGCAGAGCTGCATATTCTCTCATAGCCAATACTAGTGGTCAAAAAGGTACAAAATGGTCATATTGCCCTCTCTTATGGTAGTTCATGCCTATTGGCAGCATGTAAGCGTTAATGTAGAAGGAGAGATTTATGGTGGCGTTGTCTCTGTTAAGCGTCTCTGTTAGAATATGACATCACTTGCTTCAGTACGTCACTGCTATTATTCTCTTGACTGCATTCGGAAATCGTTCTCATCATCCTGGAAGAAACATTCTAATTTAAATGCTACGTTTAAAGGTTTATTTATGAAAGTTCTAACAGTTTGCATCCATTCACTCCGACAAACGTGAATTCGCTACTCCCTGTTCACTAAATAGTGGATTCCCTTAGCAAAGAAGCTTCTCAACGTTGAAGTCAGTCGAACAGTAGCGGGATGCATAGTGATGCCCATTCAATCAAGCGAAATGAAGTGATTTCATTTTCCCATAATTCCCTTGAATAAATACTATTAATAGGTACGACTGATCGAAAGAAAGAATTGTCACCACTTTGTCACAGTTTGATAAACACTATTGTTGCATGCATTAAAGCGATCTACATTATAACCATTGATTGTTACATCCGTTTCTATGTGACACTATTTCTAGTTCATGTTGGCACTTGGTTGCTATATTTTCTTTGCTATTTGAGTGTACAGCAACCTTACGCCAAACAAGAACCCTGCCATCAGCCCCCTACTTCACCACCTGGCGAGCTGGCAATGTCAAATGGCACCTTTGGATCAACACACTTTGCCAGATGTGCCACTTTAGTTGCAGTCCAACACTTGTTAAATGGGCTAAAGTGGCATGAGTGAGGATGCGAACTAATGAAAGAGGTGTGCAAGTCTGATGACGTCATAAGCTGTCAAATTGGGGGATCTGGGTAAGTGGTGAATAGACGCAAATTCTGACCTTTATCGCAAATGCTTGTACTTTAATGAATAACCCCCTTAATGACTCTTGCATATGTTAATACAAGTGAACCATTCACTTTAGAGACAAATATTTTACACACACTCATTTACAAGCATGCGCAATTACTATACCCTGATTAGAAAAAGACCCTGCGTCCATAACCCTTTGATAAAGAAGTTAGACGATGGAGGTAGAATTATTTCAGTTTAAGGGGGAAATTTATAAGTCTCGAGAAAGTCGATTTTGACCTCGAGTTTTATTGATATAAAAAAAACGGGCGCCTGATCAAGAAATATCAATCGATTCTTTTCGATTGATTTTTTTCCGATCGAAACATTTTGATCAATATTTTTCGATCTTTTATCGATGGAAAAGATCCCAAAGATATTTTTCGATTGGGCACCTGTTTTTTTACATCGATAAAACTCGCAGCTTTAGAAATTTTGCACTAAGGGCCAGATTCTCCATCATCCGAATGGGGGCGAATATGCCTTTGCAAAAGTAGTAAAAAGGAAAAAAGACCCAGGGCCAGATTCCGTAAACTCCGTACTTCTGGGGAAATGTCTTTACGAAGGAATTTCCCCCGAAGTGCATAAGGCGCAACTGCTGAAATAGTTGCTGATGCACTTCAAGAACAGGTGAACAGAGCGGCATGAAGCGCGTCCGTGACTATTTCAGCGGCGCACCTCATGCACTTCTCGGAAATGTCTTCACAAAGGCATATTTGCCCCCATTCGGACGATGGAGAATCTGGCCCTAAGCTTTTATATACTGGAATATTCTAACCAACCAGCACCATCCCATTGATGTAAATGAATCGATTGTTCTGCATTATTAGTGCAAAATATTTAATCATGTTCAAATCTGAAAATATAAAAGGAGAAACAGTGCCTGATTCCACTCATGTTGGTCGTATGGCTCCATCATGTCTTAAAAAAACAATATTGAGATCACTACAGTATTAATATAACCATGGAAATGTATTTTTACATCACAGAAAAATCTGATTATTTTCTGTTTTGTATGAGGGCAGGACAGCCACTCACTTCTCGAGTTATTTGATTTATTTGATTGAAACTTTTTTACTTCTTCAAATCTTTGAAAATTTCTCACTGCATTTTCTGTTTACTTCTGAAGTTCTATAAAGCAAATACCGCTACTTTGTAGAATTCTGGATAAACTTCCATAAAGCAGAAATATGTTTTTCAGAATCATTGAAAACACTTCTCTTCTCGGTTATTAAAGTGCCCGGACACTTCTGGATCACTCGAGACAACAACATCTACTGTGACTGGGAGATAAGTGTATAAGGTTTTTAAGTTCTTGATAGAACAAGTTCTTGTAGGCTCAACATGAATGCAAATATACTTCCATTTGTGTCAGCCATGAACACTAATGCACTAAATAGACCAGGAGACCAGGGCCGACAGTTATTAAGCCCATAAAGACTCGATGCCATAAAGTCCTATGGCTACAAAACTTTTGGGTCGAAAGATCTCGATTGCGGAGAAGCGCAATCGAGATCTCGCCTGATGCGATCGCGAGAATTATCGAATCTTTACGGGCTTAATAACTTTCGCCCCAGGTGCTTTTCCGCTAAGGTCCAAGAGATCAATTTTAAAAATTCAAAAAACTTTTTTTACTGTCTTGCTTTAGCACTGCGTAACGACAAAAATTAAAGGGACTGGATTTTATTCCATAGGATTCTATGTTGGATGATAAAGGATTATTTGGGCGAAATTTATGAAAGACCACTATAGGTCTTTCCGACATTCTCGTGGGAGATGTTCTTGCGATATCCTCCCTGCGGGAATTTCAATTTCCAGATTCTGGAAATTGGGTCTCTCCACACGAAGTTATGGCTACTTTTCGGTGGAAAGACCTGATTTCCAGATTATGGAAATAGAAATTCCCGCAGGAGGATCTCGCGAGATCACCTCCCTCGAGAATCTTGTCATCTTAAGCCCAAAAAGACTCGAATCCGACCATTCGAGTCTTTTCGGGCTTAATAAATTTCACCCTTTTGTGTTCATAAAGAGACATATTTGGTCCATTAAACGATGGACAATGTTCCTCCTGACTCTCTAGAGCCTGGTTGAAACAAACACAGCTTTGAACGACTGTGACATACAGTTCTAGAGATATAAGTCTAAGAGGGATAGTTATAAGGGTGATTGTGGGATCGAAAAAAAACTTTTCGAGTTAAAAAAATGCATCAAAAAGTGACTTCCAACATGACGATAAAAGAAAGCTTTTTTTTAAATTGGCAATAAAAGCATAATTAATAAGAAATCACTGCTTATCTAGCCTTAAGTGGTTAAAATTGAAAACTCTGGAGGTCCCGAGTATGCGTGGAAGTGCTGGATAGAGATAAAAAGATACAAAACAGGACGAAGACCCTAGCGTGATACTGTATAAGTAAAATATAAACGGGTAGATGTCAGTGTAGTTTTATAGTGGATGAAATAGGATCATCAATACGGTGGGGTCGGAATCTGCGGATGTATGTGTGATGTCAGGGACCCCCCTTAGGTGGATAAACTCACCAGATATTGAAATATAATGAACCTTAAAACGATCAGTGATCTGTGGAACATGGGGTGCTGATTTCCCCTCTGTAAGTAACACACTCACCAGACGCATATAAAGTCCAGGCATATATGTGATAAAGCAGGTGCCACTCTCCCCTACCAGGCATTCACTCACCAGATGCTGTATGCACAATGGGCATATAAGATGGACAAGGATCCTTAACAGTAAATAAAATAAATTTATGGTTAATAACACGAAAAATGAAATACCATATATATTAGAAAAATGTTATGCTCATTGCCCAATGAACTGGACCCAAGGCATTAAGATTTATTTTTAAATCTGCGTAATAATAAAGCATTTGATCATACTACGTAGTGAATAAGCACAGTAATAAGACCTGTTTCTCTTCTTTTGCTTTTATGAAACAATAGCAAGTGTGATAACTTATCTAATGTAATAATTAAACATGAATTAAACATTTTTGAACTAAAGAAAGCACCTGCCCTCTTGCATTATACATTATTATTGGCAGAACATATTGCATTACAATGCATTTATCTGCTGGAGAAGCTTGACTTACATCAGCAGTTATGTTGTGATAGAGGTGATTTACATTAAGGGTTATACAACATAGACATGCACCATGGAAATTGTATTGATTCATTTATATAGCGCTGATATATTACGCAGCGCTTTACACAGATAAATCATTCACTACAGTCCCTGTCCCGTGGAGCTGACAATCTAGTTTCTCTATTCAGTCACACACACATAGACAGACACAGATGTATGTTTTTGGATTGGGGGAGGAAACCCACACAGGTGCAGGGAGAACATACAAACTCCATGCAGATGAAGTCCAGGGGGAATTGAACCCAGAGCCCAGCGCTGCAAGGCTAACCACTGAGCCACCGCACTGCCCATCTATGAATCTACTGAGCATCTATGTATAATACTGTTTAGCTGTAAGCTAGAGAATTATGGGTGATCAAGCTAAAGGGATTCTGGGTCACATGACATTTGAATATGGATCATGGGAGCTTTGATGAGTAGTGACAGAATCTAAACAATACTTGGGACAATGTCATAAGGGAAATTCCACACATCCCTACTCCCTGGCAGTATATTCATTCTTGGGAGGAAAATTCCGAAGTTGACGTGCTTGAAGGAATACTGTGACTTTTAATAACATAAACTGTGACTTGAAGTGCACGGGAACACACAGGGGGAACCACGGGACTGGATGCCACTAAAGGAGCTGGAGCACCCAGAGTCCGTTACACCACTAGAGGCACTGAGGTGCACTGGAAACAGGAACAAGGAGTAAGTGCAGGAGAAGTGCAAAACAGAAACAGTGGATTCTCTTACCACAGTAGGGTTGGCACAGGATAACTCCGAGGAGCGGAATCTAAGGAGGGTCAGGTCTTCACCTTTAACCTGCGCAAGGAGGTACTGGGCTTTGCAGCGGGCCCCTCCCAGGTCGCGGTTCTTTGGTTAACCCCCCACTGGTGGCAGCTGGCTGAAATACTGGAAACACTGGTGGATCACTGGAACTGCAGAACTTCAACAGGCAGGATCTCGTGGAGTGAAGTACCTTTAAGTGCAAGGAAGCCAGATCAAGCCAGAAGATCCTGGAGCAGGCAGGAGAAACAGTACAAGCTGACTTGAAGATATTCCAGCAGACAGAGTTGAAGAGCTGACACTCCAAGGTATGCAGAAGCTGAAGCTGAAACAGGACTACTGAGAAGGCACAACAGTTCAGTGAAGAACTCAGCAGCATTTGAATTTGGTGCCGCTGACGTCATGCCTGATGTCAGCGGCTCCGGATTGGCTAGCAACCCGGAAGTGCTGAGTGTAGCTCTCTCTCAGCGCTAGCCGGCTGTCGGATGCCGGCATGCATGGTCGGTGCTGCGGGAGCAAGCACCCGATCGTGCCATCAAGATTAGTCAGTTCTTTTTTGGTCCACTTGGAATTTATCACAGGTCTTTCCTCAAGTATATCACAAACAGTGGAAATTACTGCCTGAATTATTTCCAGATAACCTTTTAGATGATAATCACATCTCCTAAGTTCCAATTGATTAGAATGGTAAATAGTCTGCAACAATTCTACACATTTTGGGCCTGATTGACTAAAGGGTGAATTCACCTCACTACAACTTGAGTCGTATCTCCAAAATAGTTGTAAATTCACTTCTCATTATTGACTAAGTGGTGAATAGATTTGTCAAACAAGTGGACAGCGGCGGTCGCTGTCGGATGCATTCTGTGGCGTAGTCAGTCAGATAGAAGTAGAATGTGGAGCCCTGAAATTAGCTCTCCAGTTCGCCACTCTGATGTGGCGAAGTGAAATGGGTGAGTTCGGAGCAGTTCACCTAGTCGAGTTCACGACTGCAACAGGCTCCGGGCTCAGTCAACAGTCGAAATACCAGTGCTATTCAGCCTTTAGTCAATAAGGCCCTTAGTCACAAATTCGCCACATGGCAGAGTTTGCTGAAATTGCGAAGATGGGGAAGTGTTGAAAGAATATGAGTTTGGAACCTTGGTAGGGAGACTTAAGGCAATGCTCCCAGGGACGTCTATACAAATTATCCTCCGGAAATGATCTTTTCCAAACGTTTTGTAATGTTCAATATTGTGAGCTCTGCGAACGACAAACCCACTGCAAAAAAAAACAATTTTTTTTTTCAGTAACAAAAGAAAAAATAACTTTTCTGTTTCCACTTTATTTCCTTTTCCTCAGTTTTAACAAGATTTCCACGACCCTTCTCTGACTGGAACTGACAGCGCTCGGAGAGTTAAACCTGTCGTTGCACCGCTTGCTTGCTTTGTTTCGTTAGATTGCATCTGATTGGACTGAAAGAAGAATGTGCCTGTGCAATAAGCTGCGAGCGCAATGTAAACACTGTCATTAATAATTTAAAATAAAAGTCATTCAGTAAAACTACACCAAAGGCACATTTTACCAAACATTAAAAAAAAAGACTCCCTGCAATATTTATATCTAAATTACGCTACAGCCGCAGATATTTCCACCCAAAGTTTTCCTTCATGCATATTCATTAAGGCTGGTTTAGCGTTCATTTAAAGCAGTAATAAAAGTCTTTTCAAAAGAAACAGGAATAAAAGGTTTATGTTTTTCGCAATAATATCCAGTTGTTTCTCTGTAATCGCTTTTTTCTACCAGTGTGTTTCCTTCAGGGCTGTTCTGTTTTGTTTTTTTTTTCCTATCGAGACCGCGTTTTGCATTCTGTTCGCTGATATTTTTTCTCTTTCAAGAATCATATTAGCAATTATATTTTTCAGCTGTCACTTAGTCATTAGGAAACCTGCTCCGTGTAAGACACGCTTAGGGTAAACACGCTAACTACTTCACAGATTGACTTTTGTCTTGACACATTTATCTTTTGGTTTTGTTTTAGAAAATCAGTTCTGGGGAATTGTCGCTGTGAAAGATTGCGTTATAGGAATGGAAATGGTTTCCCCAGGTTTCTCTTTTTAGAATTGGAGCACGCTCATGAATAAAAGAGGATTATTGCCTAAAAGCGTTAGTTTAAAGGTAGTTTCTATTCAGAAAGGAACATGTAGATTATTCAACGCAATAGCCAATGGGAAGTAACAAGAAGGATATTAATGTTTCCTCTGATTTATGATGTCAAAAAACAGCACTAGTTGGGTTGCTAGGTAGACACCTCCAAAATTCTTAAAAGTGTTTCTCATTAACATAAAGGTCCTATCATTTCTTGGGAGATGTTTGGTTCAAAAGGTTGGGTGTCTGTAGTTGCTCATTATTACTGTATGTGACCTGTTCTGTTGGGTCATAAAGCATTTCCAATATGTAATATCCATTAATGATCTGTTACCAGGGCTAAGTGAAGAGGGAGGCCATAAACTAAACCCAGTGGCATCTTCCAAGTACTTGCTGTTACATGGATATAAAGGTGAATATTGCCTTTTGGGTAAGGCCCTGAAATGCACATGTAGCAAGGTGAACTTATACAGCGCCTTGCGAAAGTATTCGGCCCCCTTGAACTGTTCAACCTTTTGCCCCATTTCAGGCTTCAAACATAAAGATCTAAAATTTTTATTTTTTGGTGAAGAATCAACAACAAGTGGGACACA
The DNA here is from genome assembly GCA_021901965.1 of Pipa carvalhoi. Lineage (NCBI taxonomy): Eukaryota > Metazoa > Chordata > Amphibia > Anura > Pipidae > Pipa > Pipa carvalhoi. The sequence continues at coordinate 17 of JAKJJM010026122.1, read as the reverse complement.
ATTGTGAAGTGGAACGA
>JAKJJM010026105.1:0-12371 GCA_021901965.1 Pipa carvalhoi | reverse complement strand
ATGTATGTATGTATGTATATATATATATATATATATATATATATATATATATATATATATATATATTAAGGCCATGGCTTGAATGAATTCTACATTGTTGACTGCAATGTTGTGAAAAAAATTACTATATCTTGATACTGAGTTTACATTGCAGCAGTGGTGTAACTACAAGCAAGTGAGCGTCAGAACAAAAATGTTTGACTGGGCCCCTTTCCATTCTCCCAGGTACTTATGCTTCCAATATTTTAGATACATTTTCATTTTTCCCTCTTCTTCTGTTTAATAATATTGTTATTAATTAATTTTTTTAGTCGCGATTTTATAATGGGAGAATTGTCGCTCTATAATGGGAATCCGCTGTCTGTGAATTCTCACTTTATAGAATGATCCCCTTTATTCTTTATTTTAAAAACATGATACTCAGTGAAACCACAGTTATATCTAATGCATTCCACACATAGCTGGGCTTATTCATAAAGTGATCAATAGAACAGTGTTACATTTAGAAAACACTTGACACCCAATCTGACTAATCAATCAATGAAATAATTATCACTGTTTGATGCTTCTTTTACTGTACACCAGTTTACAATGTTTATGGTTCAGAAAACTTTCAGGCAATTCAATTTAATAGGAAAAGAAATAGGATAAAACACAAAAATTACAAATACAGCACTGCACAAATGGAGAACAGATATAGGTTCATAAAGGAACAATCATCCTAATCCACACAATAATGCACTGTAATTCCCTTGAGTTACTGCCAAACAGACTTTTTTATGTGAAGATGTTCAATAAATCTATTTTTAAAGACAACTGCTGTATTCCTGCCTGAAATCTCCAAAGGGCACAAAGATAGATAGAAAAATGAGATTACATAGTTTATAAGGCTGAAAAAAGACACAAGTCCATCCAGTTTAGCCTATTTTTCTGCAATACTGATCCAGAGGGAGGCAAAATACCCATGAGGCAAGAGCCAATTACACTAATAATAGAGAAAAAAATTCCTTTCTGACTCCAAATATGGCAATCAGAGTAATTCGGTGTATCAAGATCCCACCTCCAGTTATCTAGCACCCATAACTTCTAATGTTCTTACAATGAAGGAAAGCATCCAACCCACCTTTTGAACTCTTTAATGGAATTAACCATGACAACTTCTTCAGGCAGAGAGTTCCATAATCTCACTGCTCTTACAGCAAAGAAGCCCCTTCTATGCTGGTGTACAAACTTTCTTTCCAATATAATGCTATTTTCACTTATCGCAGCAATTACATGCCTCCATTTGGGAAAATCATCCACAGCATTCACATCAGTCATCTCAGAGAAGTAGGCCTCGCTTACATTAGGAGTAGTACTGTACCTCTTTACAATAAATGGGTGCCAGAGATTCTTTGCACACAACAGAAACTGTTTATTTACAATTATGTACATTTATAGAACTTAGCACATTTCTTAGAATAATAGATCCTTATTCTAAACATCCATGCATATAAGGTACTTTGGAGTATGGTTACCCTCCTTTGAGTAATCTGGATTTTCCTTAATCCTGGTGAGGTGTAACTTGTCTCTCAAAGGGTCCAACACAGGAGTTCAGCCACTCTGGACTGCCTGTAGGTAATCTCCACCCTGCGTCATGGAGAGCTTGTAGCAAAGCTCCAGCCTGCACCAAGGCCTGTAACTGAGGACCATAACCTACTAGGAACAGCATTTTTTCTTTTACAGGGATCCTTCTTCCCCCCTGGGGAAGGCCCTGGGACTAGAGCCCAGCCTGGAGAAAGGCCTGGAACTAAAGACCTTCCCACTTCCTGAACACTTCTATGTATAGGCTGGGAAATCTCCCTCCCAGCTATAGCAACAGGAATCCTATTACTTCTACAGTAATGCATAACTCCATTAGGTGGTGCTAGTGCCACATTCCTAGCATTTACATATTAGGCCATACTTATGGCTAAACACTCTAAATATATAGGCAAACATATTATATTATAGATTAGTACTCTAAATACATAATACTGGTAGGAAATGGAGCTATAACATTTCCATTTCCTACACCTCTATACACAGCGGATGCCCCCTCTAGCAACTCTTGTGTTGTAGATCTAGATTAGCAACTCTAGATATACAACACAAGTGTTATTACCACAGTATCTTGTGCACAATCATTCATCGGCAAGAGTGCATTTTTGCATAGCTCAGATCTAGAATCAGTTGAAACAATCAGCAAACAATAGCATCACTGAAGCATGATTTAACATGTAGTTTTTATTTGACCATAAATAAAATAAATATTTTTAAATTGTTTCAATTCAACTATCTATATATAACATTTCACCCACATAGACTTTATTCATAAATTATCTACAAGAAAAAGATATTTATTTTATTCAAGACAAAATAAAATCTACAAGTGATATAATGCTTTAGTGACACCGCTGTCTACTGATTATCTATGCATGTCGTGTGTGTATATATAACATTATTACAAAACAAAAATGAAAGCAACAGAAACACCTTATATATAAAATCATTAAACTTTTTCTTCTAGCAGTCAGTTATGCAGAAAAAAATTGACAGAAGATTGTTTTTTAGCAGCTAGATAACATTTCAGTAATTTACTATCCGTTTCATGTGATTATTTTAATTCCATGAAATATATATTGTTTTTATCTTTTATTTATCCTTTTCCAAAACAATATACTATATCATGTAATAAGCATCATCTAAACTATTATGTATAACTGAACACAAATTATAAAGGATAAACAAACAAGTGCTAGGGATTAAAGTATTGTCAACACACTAGTGCCAAAGAATGGACTGCACTAAACTGGGTGAGACTTCAAAAGTCTGTACTGGTTTTCATCACTAAGGACTCACTTGAAATCCTTTTCCTAGGTTAAGCAGTACTGATTGCAGTAAAAGTGCTATCACAGTCTATAATATATTTAAATGTGTTTTGTTCAGTTTTTAAAAGTCTAAGTGGTTTGTAAAAGGAAACAATTGTGCACTTGATGCTCTTTTACCGGTGGTATACAAGAGCTTGCGATGTTCTTAAAAGAATTTGAAAAGGCTTGATTCTAGGTTTGTTTATAAAGTACATACACAAACAAAGTCACTGCATTTGAAAAATCATTCTGCCCATACTAAAATATGTGAAAGATTTCTATAAAGGTTGTTATTTTATGTTACTGCGCTAAAACAACGGTGTGTTTTTTGTGGCACTTATGCTTATATGATATAAAACTGAAATAAGTGCAATGGAACGGGGAGAGGTTCTGAAAAGGTAAAGATGGCTGTGACCAGCCAATGAAAAAACAAACAAAAAGCAACCAAAATCAAGGGTTTAGATCCAAAATAATATTGTTAAAAATATGAACAACTATGAAGGAATAGCTCCCATACAAATCCAAAGTTTATTTTTTCTTTTTTTGATGTTGCCAGTTTTTTTTAAGAACAACCTGCTTAATTCCAATAATGTATTATTATTATTATTTATTATTAATAATTCATAAAGCAGTTATAGACTGTAAATGAACCACAAGCAAATTTATTTTAGGATACCAACTCGAAAAGAAGATGGGGGATAGATACTCGTAGCTAGTACCTTCTTCCCACAATTATATTATAACAAGAATCCTCAATGAACTAATACTATTACCCTGGACAGGGAGGAGAATGTACAATAGAGAGATTCAACCTGGGTGATTGAATAAAAACTTGTTTTTCATTGTAATATTTATTTGTTTGGCTGTTAAATAACGAAAGAAAAATGTATCTATACAGGGCAATGCCTCTACACCAGAACAAAATAAAGCGAATACCTTTAAATGGGACATAACAGGTCAAAAGCTTCAAAATATATTCTATAGCAAATTCTTTAAATATTACTTTTAATATATGTAAGTAAGTTTAAATCCTATCATTCCTGTAAAAAAAAAAAGTTTTGAAGCCAGGTTCCCGCTCTTAACTTTATATTCTCTTAATGCAGCTCTCCTGAGACAACTCGAGGAACAAGAGCCCTGTATCTCAAACTCAAAAATGGCTGATATGCTGTACTGTTTTCTAGGTTATTTGAAAATTTTGAATGTAAAAATTACTTTTCACACTTTCCGCATGTTTCAGTGTTCATATAATAACCGCCATTGCAAAACTGCTTAAGGCTTATATGATCTTGGTGACCCATAACAAGCACTAAAATAGACAGATCACATAGAAATATCCCATTCTGTGACTTGTAACAGTAAACATTAAAATGTATTCATCTTTTTAAATTGATAAAATGACAGTAAATTGAATGGAAATCTACTACCCGCTTGGGCATAAGTTTTTCCTCACTCAGGGTTGTGTTAAATTATGTTCCAGTTAGTGGCTTATCGTTTAGGCTGATACTATGTTTTGGTTTCAATTTTTCAAAATGTTTGTGCTTTATTTAAATGAATATATTCTAGTTATTGGAAAAGACAATTGTTGAATAAGTGGTATGTACTCAGGATTTGATCATTTTAGTAAAATAAAAATAGTGTGACATACAAGGAACTTTCTGAAACCATACCCTTTAACAGATTGACCAGTGGATAAGAGGGCATGCTTTGCACTTAGCAAGGCTCAATATACAGTTGTTGAAATAGCTTTTTAAACTAAGAGAAGTTTGTGGAATGAACTCTATCTAGAGGTCACGTAATAGAAAATACACATTCATTTTAAGAAAGAGTTGGCTATTTATTTGGGAAATCAGAAATTCACTATTATAATGTATATATGATAGCACATTGATCCAGTGAAAACCAGGTTATCATTTAAAATGACAATGGATTATTCTTTACCATGGAGCTCAATAAAGAAAAAAATGAAGAAATCTATTACAGAATCAGACATGTACTGGGCAGTAATCGGTTAATGGATGGGTTGTTTGAACTAAAAATTTTTTTTTTTTTTACAGCCCAGTGAGTATTTATGCTACTGGACCCTTAAATTGGATGCAACAAGTATATAAAAAACATTATACCAGTAAAATTACATTTTACACTTAAAAAGATTTCTAAAAGCTTTGAAAAAGATTTTTTTTTTAATTAATCAAAATATGTCTGGCCACCTGTAGAACTCATCTTATATTAAACAGTAACATAATGATTTTAAAAATATTGACATTTATCAGTTTTAATACTAATAAGAAACAAATTTACTTCTTGATCTGAATACACAACCCGTGACTGTGCCACATGATTTTTTTTCAGAAAATCTGCCAAGTATGGGAATGTGAAAACTTAATTTTCACTGATATTTAAAATAATACAGTTCTGTTTTTGGGAAAAGAAAATCAATCATAAACTATTTTTTTTTTTTTTTTGTTAAAGTGACATTGACTTTATGAACACTTTTGTGGTTAAATTCTATAACTGTCACTAGACAGGTCCACTAGACTTAAAGACTCATCTTATAACATACTACTCCATGGCCCAGAGTTAACTCAAAACTCTATGAATATTCCAAAAATATTAAAGTCACAATTCATTTCATTTAATATACAATTAATATATACATACACTAATAATGCTGAAAGCTTGACACATAACATATATGACACCACCAATCAAATAAAAAAACTAAATCAACTGTTATTTGGGAATGGGGAGAAAAAGAATACATTAATATAAAAATATATAAACTCTTGAAAGAAAACTCTAAAGATTAGCTTGATCTGCAGTATTTGTGAAGTCACAATGTGCATTAACAGTACACAAGATATTTTACAAAAAATAACTTTGAATTAACATGGTATGGATGTATCTAGTTATAACGTTTTACTAATATGTGTTACAGGTGGAACCAAACACACAAAGTAATATACGTATGTTATTTAAAACTTTAGGTATATGCGTTTAAAACAAAATAAAACAATTAAAGTTTCCAATAACATATTTTTTTTTCCTTTCTCCAGATCAGAGCAAACACTGTGTGTTACAAGGACATCTGGAAGTATGGATATTTCAGGTAACAAATTACATTCTGTTTTATATTATAAGGGTAACTTGATCAGCTAATGAATGGTTATTACTCAATAAAATAAAGGCAGGAGTCTGCAAGAGTAGAATTCTAATCTGGAAAAGGATGTAATGCATTGCATGTAAAAAGTACACATTAAACAATAAAAAGGCAAATTTAATTTAAAACTGGAACCTGATAGACTAATCTCCGTTAATAGACTGAATATAATACTAATTTAAATTCGAATACATTTTTAAGGTATTACAAAGGCATTTGCCATGTTAAGAAGGGGGGGGGAGCTCTTTCTTCTCTGAATTGTGGGTTTGCTTGTGTTTTGCACAATTCAGATGCATTCAAAACAATGTAACAAGCTGAACAAAAGATGCTCATGTGACATCAAAGATACAGGCAAACTGCTTGCGGTGTTTAATAGGGATATAATAAAATCCAGTCTGTAGCGTAGTTTTCAATAGATAACTAAAGAGCTGTTTAATACTGATGTCACACTGATTTCTGTAAACATTAGATTAGAAAGGAAAAAAAAAATGGATGTTAGGTCTGCTGACCAGGTCCAGCAGTAATGCAGAAAAGATTATATCAGACACTTGGTCCCAGCTGGGCACCTACATTAATTGCTCAGATCTCATGTTTATCTCTGATGCATCTTTCTCATTCAGTGGCTTTGCTCCTTTTCTCTCTCCCCCTTGATTTATTTATTTTTTTTTCTCACTAGCTCACTAGATCTCTCTCCGTTTCTCTCCTCCCTCTCTGGGGATTTTTTAAAAATGCAGTATTTGAATTTTGGTGAGTGGTAAAGCCTCTGCCCTAGGACCCATTTGACAAATGAGAAGGCGTGCAGCATCAGCACCAGCCGACTGAAGCTTGAGTGAGTCAATGTGTGTGCTAGTCACTAGTCAGCAAAGCTCCTGCTGTAGGGAGAATCTGAGCTCCAGCGCTTCACTGTCATTGAGGGAAGTTACACTGACTCTTCATTAGACTGCAGGCACCGGTTCAATCCTCTCCTTCCTATTCCATCTACTGTAAAGCAGTTTCAGTATCATTTGCCTAGTTGCCTCAGATGACAAACGAGCAGAGAATTTAAGCAAAAGGAAAATACATTTGTAACTTGAAAAAAAAAAAAAAAGAGAGAAAAAAAAAAAAAATCTTGCAAAGCTGCTGACAAAACAGGACAACGTGCTTGCATGCTAGCCCCTTCACTTGTTCTACGCCGACTCCAGAACAACACCATGCAGCATCCTCTGACGGGTGCAACCTGCGTGGCGCTGCCGAATGTGGGCATGTGTCCTCAGCTCTCTTGTGCCTTGACTTTTATGTACTTGCAGCAGGTAAGTTTCACCTTGCACGGCTCTTACACTATTGTGACAGCGCCTCTTTTCTTAACGGCAGCGATACCGCGTGTCTTTTACCAGCATTTATACGTTTCTCATTGTATATTTCTCATTGTATATTTTGCTGGTGGGTGCAGGGAAGGAGAGAAAACGAGCACACGTTTCTGTAGACGGAATGCAAAAGATTCCTTGTGCCGTGGGTTGGCGAGGATAAGTTTACCTGAAAATGTCTGCATTTATATAAAAATAATAAAATAAGATAATAATGCATTCTTTTACCTCTAACAGCAGCATGTGCCAATAACTCCTCTACCCAGTCATGCAGTTCATTGGGACATGGCAGTGGTGTATATGATGCAGTTATGTCAGTGGTGTATATCATGCAGTTATGTCAGTGGTGTATATGATGCAGTTATGTCAGTGGTGTATATGATGCAGTTATGTCAGTGGTGTATATGATGCAGTTATGTTTGTGGTCACTGAATGCTGCAGTCACGTTCATACATTTGCTTAGAGCTGCAGTTTTTATAAGCAGAGCCAGTTATGTTCATTATTACATCCTTTTTATCTGGAAATGAGAAAAAAAAATCCCTGTCTATTAAACATAAAAACCCCACTAAAAGAGGTGTGTGCTTTTTTGCCTGCAAAGATATGCTGATGCTTTAAGGTTAAATTCCAATAAATAGCATTAATTGTCTTATCTGTGTATGCAGGAGTCTGACAGGACTCAGTGTATAAAGTGTGGGTTATTTTTCATGCTTGGTTTTTCTACAAAAAAAAAAAAAATGATAGAGTTAATCACTAGAGGGTGTCTATTTCCTAATCTCTGTGAATCTTGGTGCTGTTCATCTATTCACCTGTGACTTAATATATACAATGGTAATGTTTGTCTAGGGAGAAGTGCAATAGTGAAATTACCTCATGAATTATTAACATGTTGTACTAAATGGTTGTTGTTTATACTCTATTATTGTGAAAGCTTTGTTGCAATGTTTATGTGCCCACACAAACTGGCATAAATACAGTTAACAGGCAGGCTCGTTATGGTATTTATTTCATTGTGCACACATTAAAGCAACTGGTAGGTGACAATATTGTACACAATATAATGTATTTTTAAGTACGTGTTGGTTTTTGTGCAGTGTGAATGTAATATGAACAAACACATTAACTAAACACATGCAGTTAGCACTGGCTACATTATGTGATTTAAATTTATACACCTGAGTACTTTTATGATGTCGTAAACTAATTTCTCAAAGTTCAATTGATAATAGCAAAGAGTGCATTAAACATTTCAGAATACCTCCGTGAGATAGTGATATCATAATTATGCATATGGCATTTGAGAAAGCCAATGACTTTCAGTACAAAGCTGTATATACAACAACTAAATATTTGAAAGTCCTCGGTTAACCAATGTTTAAAGCCACTGACAGAATATATGTATATATATTTTCATTACCGGATGTACTTTTTCTTTAGGTATGAAATTTACATTTTTCAGCTTACCTGCCTTTATAACAGATTTAACTCATGAAATAATTCAGCTTTACAAACCTTTTAACTAACCAATGTAAGCTATTTGCACAAAAAATACAAAATACTGCATTTTAATCAACGTAAAAAGAAAGAGAAACTTCATAGTCTTTGATGCAATGAAATATCTGTTTATGCACGATTTCCAAACGCCAAGTTGATTGTTCACTGGTGCATTGGTGTACAGTATACTTGTGGTTTATGTATTTAAAAGATCCTTTCCCTTTAATCCTCCTGATTTGTTTGGCAACGAAAAAGCTTTAATATATGCATGGCGATAGCTGTATGTGTATGTAGATTTAAATGATGTCTTTTAGAAAGGGGAGGAATGATCAAGTATTTGCATAGTGAATCCAAATTTGCATTGATAAATGTTGCATACATCAGCTTTTCATATAGTGTCTTTTTAATTAACTCCTTCATGATAGCATGCTATCCTTATTCTTTCCAAATCAATCTTCCATTAGTTTTATACACTCCCCAGCTCATTCTGTACTGTTTTTATTAGTTGGTTGTTTTGTTTGTCGATGTCCTTTAATTTGGCTATTTATCTCCTTTTGCTTATTGCTATTCTTAACATTATTTTTTTTTTATTGTTTTTCTTTTTGACATATGTATTTTAAGGTTGAGAGGTCAATATAAATGCACACAGACTGTAAGAAAATTAGCAGTAATGTACAATTATAGTAATTATTCAACAAGAAATACTTTTCTAGTGGTTTGTAGTCAAAACATCAACATCATGGGTAAAACTCAAAAGAAATTATTATATAGTAGATCACTGAAATGAAATTCATTTAGAAATGAGATGGCATTCTAATATCATTTTTTAACATTTTCCTTCCATTCTGCATAGGTTTGCGCATTGCTTTGATATATTGTTCCCAGGTATTTCTAGTCATTCATATCTTCATGTACTAACAATGAAAATCTAAAAGAAAACTCAACTACAGTATGATGTGCAGTATTCTGTATGTAAACATGTTGTCAATAGAACTCTGTGATGAAAGTTACAAATTGGCGTAACTGCCTGTACTATTTCAATGTATGAATTGGCCCTTAGCAAAGATGGTGGCCTATATGATACACCTAGTTTTTATAATTCTTGCACTCTAGTCATTAATGAGCGAATTACATTTTGAAGGGGTTATAGGTATATGTGATTGTGTGTTTGTGTTTTTGTTTTAAAGGGCATATAATTATCTGCGATTGTGTGTGTGTTTTGAAGTGAATATGAATTCTGTATTTGTGTGTGTGTGTGTGTTTGTTTTTGTGGAAACCCACACACAAGCTGACAAATTTATTTAATCTTTCTCTTTTGCCTTTCATTCTTGTTCCTTTTTATTTTAGAGTATTGAATAAATAATTCCTTTATGTACCGTATTCTAACAGCTGTTGCAAATACAATACTGATCAAGTTTGAAATTTGTTTAGTCATTTATTATACAATTGATTGCTATGTTTTACTTGCCTATTTTCATTTCTATACATCTGCCTGAGTTTTCTTTTTGTTATGGCCGAATCTAAAAGTTGCTTTCTTATCTTTTTTTTCTTTTTCACAAACAAAACAAATATTAAAAATAGACTTAAGCATGAGACCGGTCAACAATAGGTTTGTGTACTGAGGGATATTTTATACTAACAAGGAAGCAAGGGAAAAGAAAAACAACAACAACACCATATCACACATCACTACATGTTTCAACTCATGTTTTTTATAAAGCAAATTCAGAACCTGCTTTGACTTGTTTGAAATGTGAACCAGTGTATGTTTCCTGTTAGTAGGCCCTGCATTAGGGAATCCCAATTTAAAAAAAAAAAATCTTTGCAACAAGTTACTTCACATTTGATAGGTATTATGTTATTTCATTTTCTAATTAAGTCATCTTAATATTTCTTTTGCATGTTATTTTTACCATTTCCAAAAAAGTTGACTGGGCATCATTACTGGCATGTTTAAATCCCCTGCAGAAGGGCATGTGTTAAAATCCAGAAGAGTCGTAAATATGACAAATTATTCTCTATTATAAAAATGAATATATTTTTATTGTCATGTTAAACCTCTGCCTCTCAGTTCAAAGCATGGCAATAATACTAATCATTAGCAATTCCCAAACACTCCAGTTAAACCAATTAAACCCCAATTAAAAAAGATGTTACAGAAGATAGAGACAAAACAACATATCCAACAAGTTCTAACTGCAAAATCCTCTCCATGTTGATCCAAAACATACATTCAGTTTAATCTTACGAGGCAAAGAAGTTATCATTTACCCCAGAATTTAGTGCCATGTCAATCACTGGATCAGCCACAAGTATTCTGTTAAAGAAACATAACTGCATATGTAGTTCCCTTAAACATTCATAAATAATTACTCGTTTCAGCAGAGCTTGGATTCATTAGATACTATAACTACAAACATAAGTATCCTTCAACGTTTAATGTACTTATATCAAGAATATAATGAAACTCAATTTACAAACATAATCTATATTTTATGTTATTAAATTGACAAATCGTTCCTCTTTAACTTTGCCCTGTATAAATATTTTGAACAGTAGCAGGCAGGCCATCTGTTCAAATACAGAATAATATAGTATTTTACACTGGACCATAACCTTGTCATCAGGTTATAAATGCTAATTTGTGCACCTCATTTAATGAAGATACATTGAGTCTCTTTTACAAAATGAAGTCATCCGTAAAGTGGGATCAGTTTAGCTGAAATTGCTCAAAGTAAAAGGTAAGAATAAAAAGATATATTTAAATTACTATCACATCAAGTTTTTTTTAGTATAGAAACAGCAGCCTTCATTATTTATTGGCTACATAAAGTGGCCTGTTGGAGTTGCTAATCTGCAGTAATACCTAAGAAGCTAAGTAATATTACTGCTACAGTTTACTTAACTGGTAGATTTTTCTGCAACTTTATGGCTGAAGGGATTTTTGAAATAATTGTTGTGTTAGCATTGATAAATACAATCGTGCGTAAAAAATACATGCACTGAATTCCAGGATGATAAGAATATGTTTTCAAAAGTTACTAGAACAGTGTCAATAAAGTTAATTCAGAATGACATTGTGTATGTAAATATCTCAAGAGGGGTGAGTATGTTCATTCTCAAATAAATACATTTTTAAACATGCAGTGCTCTGTAAGAAATCCAATGTTTTACCTCTTGATAAATTTCACCTCCTTAAGGAAATTATTTTTTGAAAGATATTTATTATATTTTTTACAATATACTCACTATATACAAGTCATAGTAAGAAGCTATCTAACTATATTAACTGCAAAAAGGTACACATTTTATCAATTTTAGGCTAAATGAACTTTCCTAAAATTTCATTCTAAAGTATTATTAGATACATGTCTCTCTCTATTTTATATGAAAAATGCATAAACAATTAGACTATGTATATATATAATGTGTGTGTGTGTGTGTGTGTGTGTGTGTGTGTGTGTGTATGTATATATATATATATATATATAT
>JAKJJM010026085.1:0-10044 GCA_021901965.1 Pipa carvalhoi | reverse complement strand
ACCTGTCAAATTTTGGTTTAATGCATATTGCACATTTTCTGTTAGTACAATAAACCTCATTTCAATCCTGAAATATTACTGTGTCCATCAGTTATGAGATATATTAAACTGTAATGGCTGTTGCAAACACCCAAATATTTAGAACTAAAAATAATTAAGATTAATACGGGTGCCCAAACTTTTGCATATGACTGTATGTTCCCATAGAAAAAGGAAAGCAAGCTCGTTTAATAAAGCATCTCCTGGCAGAAGGTTTCATACCAAAAGGAATTATCAAGAGTAAAGGTTGACATCAACAAATGACCCCACACTGGCCTTTGCATATCTTTAGTTAGCATGTATGTATAATATTTATTTATAAAGCGCCACAAATTTACGCAGCACTGCACAGTTCAACCATACAAATATAGTACAGACATGGGCAAAGTGCATTACACGATACAAGTGAGTAAATTACAAGCATAAAATCATGAGGATACATCGCTTTAAGTGCCAGGTCGTGACTGAAACAACAGGATGGAGGTCCCTGCCCCTTAGAGCTTACAACCTAAATAGGAGGAAGACTTACATACACTTAAAAAAGGGTAATAAGAGCTGTAACAATGTGCTGGGACACTGGTCAATAAACACATATAATAAGCATAAATAACTAATTATGGATAATATATAATTTATACATAAACACCAGTGCTAGTGCTCCATAAGGTAGGATTTCAGTTTAGTCTTAAAAGTGCAGAGGGAATTTTCCTGGCGAAGATAAAGGGGTATAATATTCCAGATGTGGGGGGCAGAAAGAGAAAAGTATTTAAGACGAGAAAGGGCAGGATTGGTGTGTGGCGTGCAAAGCCGATAGCTTTGAGTGGAGCATCATTGACATGGAGGAATATACGGGCATACGAGTGAGGAAATGTAGGGGGGGCCACAGAGTGAAGTGACTTAAATGTCAAAAGGAGAACACTGTAAATTACTTGTTTTCTTACAGGGAGCCAAGAAACAGAGAGGTTGGGAGAAAGACTGTCACTTCTGGGGAGAGAGGGAGAGAATTCTGGCAGCAAAATTTAGAATAGACTGGAGTGGGGAGAGGTGGTACACTGGAAGACCAGATAGAAGAACATTGCAGTAGTTCTAGTGGGATAGAATGAGAGCATGTGACTTGAGAGAAAAAGGAGATCTTGGCAATGTTACGAAAGAAAAATCAACAGGCTTTAGCAGTGGTAGAAATGTGCTTCGAAAAGGAAAGAGCAGAGTCAAAACCCACCCCAAGACAACGTACAGAGGTTAAAGGGTTGATGATCACATCATCAACTAGAACTAAAAGGTAGGAGTAGGTCCAGGTTTGGGTGTAAAAATAATCAATTCTGTTTTACTGAGGTTTAATTTAAGCTGGTGCTTGGCTATTGAGGAGGAGATTGCCAGGAGACACCTAAAAGATTTGAGTCTGGATTTCAGGTGTTAGTGCAGGAGTAGATAAGTAAATTTGGGTGACATCTGCATACAGGTGGTATTTAAAACCAAATGTGCTGATGACGTCCACCCAGGGAAAGCGTGTACAGGGAGAACAGGAGAGGACCAAGGACAAAGCCTTGAGGCACCCCCACACTAAGTAGGACAAGAGGTGTCATTAGCATGACAACAAATAGACACAGAAATGGGACTAAACATATCACGTGATGCTGACCAACCACACTAAACAATTGGCAATATAGACAGAGGAAACCAAGTGCCTGACAAGAGTGTGTAGACAAAAAGCCAGGTAACTCACTCTTGTATGACTAATAAAGCAAATATAAAGGCACAGATACAACCAGATCATCATTCATCCGGTTATAATTGGCCTACATGTTATTAGCCGTGGTGTCCTTATTTGTTGGTGAGGCCGGAGGGAGACGGCCGAGGGGTTGGTGAGTCGAGTGGGGGAGAGCACGCGCAAGTTGATAAGGCTGGATAAAGAGAGAAAAAGTAGTGTGAATAAGGCCAGAGAGGGGAGAGAAAGAAAGACTAAACAATGTGCATAAGGCTAGATTGAGGGGAGAAGGCACTGTACACAAGGCCAGAGATAGCAGTTTTAGGAAGATATGAGAGAAAACATGTACTGTATATAACTGGAAACGGGAGGTGCTCTGAGTAATACACAAGAGAAAAAGCTCAGTAGGTAGTAAGGCCTCTAAAACCAGTGTGGAACCAGGAAAGAATCATGGAAGCAATTAAGATCACTCATCTCACCTGTGGCCCCTGTGTCTGCTTTTTCCGCTATATACTTTATGAGTTCCCCCAGCTGCTTCCGCTCCACTAAATCCAGTTCCTGGTGTGCAGATTTATTGGGGTCTGAGATAAAGCTCTGCAGGGCGGAGGGCAGTTCATAGTGGGACATCTGCTCTGCCAGTCCTGCATGATTCTCTGTCAGCATGCGGACAACCAACAGTCCATTGTACACAGGACCTAAAGATCTGAGAAAGGGGAAAAAAACAAATAGATGGATAGGCCTGTTTTATATAGATTTTATAGCACCAATATGCAGGGAAATGGGCTTGATATAAGTCAAGTTCCAGGACAAAAATCAGTACTATAAGGCACTACATCACAATACTTAGGTAGTCATCATTTCTACTACTAGACCATGGATGAACCCTACTCTGAACCATTAATCAGGTTGCAACAAAAACAAAAGGACTAAAGTTTATTTTATAAGTCACTTCAAAGAGTTATCATGTGTGTTAATTAATGTAAACAGTTCCATTGTGTAGCACAGTGGCAGGGGTAGATATACAGGGAACTGTAAATCACAGTAGCAGTTTTCGGATGTATGACTGCTACTGCGCTTGCTCCATTTGGCAAAAATCACAAGAACATAAAGTGAAGAGGATTGCAGCACCTGTCAAGAGCAGAAGAAATTTACATGCTACTAAGAGCAGGAGGCAGCACTGGAGCAAAAAACAACTACCTAACCCTAAGAATCACACCTGGAGTGAACAAGCATGTAGTTCTCCTATAATTTAAACATTTAAAACTAACCTGCAGGTGGCACTGTCTGTATAACAAACTGAGAAGCATTGGCTGTGCATCTTGCTTAGTGTCAATTCTCAGAATCTCTTGCATTATTCAATACTTACCCCAAAGAAAGAAGCCGGAGGATTGCATCAGGAATGGCCTTTAGGAGACTGGCAGAACTAGTGCTTGCAGCAGACCCAATGCTGGAGAATATCTCTTTAATCACCTGGACACATGAGGAAGACAGGGTATAACTTCGGGGACTACCATAAATCTCAGAGATGCCCATTCCAGTCAGTAGCTTTAAGACCTGTACAGTGTAGACAATTTGTTTAGTTTATTCAAGTACTTTTTTTCTATAAATAAGTAGTATAAGCCATGAGCTAGGACAATATCCACAGTAATTCAGCCGCTCATATCATTGAAGGCAATACTGGATAAACAACAAAGGACAATATGGCTCAAGAGAAACTTATACTGCCTATTTGCTGCAAAAATATCTAAATATCATCAGCGAATGGTAGAACAGCTGTGTGCTGCGAGGAATCACACAAACAAACAGCAGCAGATGGTCATATATAATTCAGTATAGCTATGGGCTGCGGCAATTACATAATAATACAGAATCAGGATGGCAATGAACTATAAATAATAATGTAACTTCTATAGTATTTAAGCAAAGAGTAACCAGTACAGATATCTGCACTGGTGGAACAGCTATGGAATGAAGGGATTACACCAAAATGAGAACTAAATTGTATACACAAGTAGATGATTGATGGGGAAAAACATCCTGTGCACACATAAACTGGCGACATAACTATGGAATGGAGGCAACAAAGAACAGACAATAAAGCCTGCACAGGAAATGTATTTAACTCTTTAAATAAATTCCCTCTGTAAAGTACTGCCTCCTACAAGCCTCTGGGGGTGCTATCCGCACCCATCTTGTTTCACACACTGCATGCAGAAAACTAGAAACTTTAACCACAGGGGATTCGTCCCTAGCTTTGTTACACATTTCTTTAAATGTAGGTAACACCTTAGTTATTTTAGTTCTTTTAAGAAACCTTTGAATGCAAATATATGTTGGTAAGATGTGCCACTCTGTAAATATTAATGTTGTGTTTTCTGTTCCATGTACATAGGTCATGATTAGTGTCTGATGAATCGCTAGAATTTAATATGGTGTATGAATGTCTAACCAATAATACAACATACAGTATACATCTTATACAGCAGGGGTCGGGAACCTGTGGCTCTTTTGAAGGCCGCATCTGGCTCGCAAGACAAATCGTACTCATCTTCTTCCAGCATTCCACCCCTCCTCTCAGCGCTTCTACACACCGAGGTAAGCTGAGCGCGATGGCGCTTCTCGGCACCTTTGGGTCTTGACAACAGCTGCCGAATCCACACCGAATAGAGCAGACAAGACCAGAACGCACCAAGGAGCACCGTCGCGCTCAACTTACCTCAGTGTGGAGAAGAGCTGAGAGGAGGCACATCACTGTGCATCCCCTCCACCCCCCTACATGGCTCTCTCAGCCATAAAAGGTTCCCAACCCGTTATACAGTATAAAACGGTACAAAGTTTGTAATAATTTACAAACAAAAGACTGGAAGAGGGTTGGTTTCTCTCTAATTCAGTGTCCTCCATTGAGAGGTAGGGTAGCGGAACCAGATGGATATGGATAACTCAGGCAGGGCTAAAGGCTGAAGACTGGCGACTTTTAAATTCCGTGCCTCAGGGTGAACTAGCATTAACCCCACTGTAGTACAGAGGATCCAGTCCCATGACAATCACATGCAGAATCACCACCAGTATAACCCGCACTTTTCTTCTCCTTTATTTGGTAACTGAAGATGACATTTAATGCATGACTTTTATTTTTATAGTTTTGTTTCTTAAAGCCTAAATAAAATAAATTTGCCTTATTGTCATAATAAATATTTAACCTCTGTAGAGAATCATCTTGGTTAAATGCCATTTTCCACAGAGTAACAACTGCTTAGATGAGTTACCTTTTTTGTATACTGTTATTGTGTGTGCTAATGAATTCATTCATACATCAGGTGTGGGGGTTTATTTCAGCCCCATAATTCATGCTGGGGTGTGATTTATACTTAGTTTGTTGCCTGTGATATAAGAGTAAGGTATAACCTCATAATCTATAGCAATCTACAGTGTTGTAAGTCATTGATTTTATCATGCTCCTGGCAAGATCAGTGAACCTGTGCAAAAGCATTTTATAAAGTAAAGCAGAGTTAAGCACATACTAGAAGAGCGAGCTATAGTATACATTCCTGCACCAGCTATCACTTACAGAAAGACCTGCATGTTGGATTGAGAGCTGCGACTGGTGCTCTTGCATGCACGCCAGCACAGCCCCGACTCCACCTTTTGTGGCAAACTGGACTCTCCAGTCATACTTGGACATCAAATTGTAGGTCAGCTGAAGACATATGACAATCAGAAGTTTGTCCTTCACATGACTGGTCAAAATCTCCACCAGTAACTTTATAAGCTTTGTTCTGATAACACAAGCAAAATAACAATCAGGAAACAGTTTAGCAGAACCAGTTAAATACCATTAAAATCTTTATCTAGCACAGAGCTGTGAGTAGGAAATAAAAGTCCTGGTTACATACAGACTGGCCTGTCTGATAAAAAGATCAGAGTGGTCTGTTTATTCTGAGTTGTAGTTTGTTAGTCTAGTAGCCCTGCTCACTAATATGAATTTTAGTTCCTATAGAAATGAATAGAATGATAGGTATGACCTACTGCTGAACAAACTTTACTCCCTTCTATTGAGCAGAGACCCCCAAAAGCAGAAAACAGAAGCAAAATAATAAATTGACTTTATATTTTTCACACACCCAATAACAATTACATTAAATAAAATGTAAAAACTATGTTACTGCCATCTGTTCAAAGGATTAAAAACTAAAAATGAGAACCAGCTGAGGTATAAGTATACAAAGAATAGCAGTTTTCCAGCTATTACGTGAACTACATTATGACAGTAAACCAAGGTGAAGTCTACATCTAGGGTAAATTTTAAAGGTACATGTGCCCATATTACAGGTGCCATCAGGTGTGAGAAATGAGAGATTAAAGAGAGAGTCTTTCTGACTGATCAGAAATTTGTAGAGTTTTCCCATGGTTTCAGTTTCATTTAAATCTAGTGCCAAAACTTTCTATTTATATGTTGTGGAAAAAAGAGTGGTATAGGTTTATACTTTAGCCACAACTTTACTGATGACAGGGTCAAAAATGTGTGGCGGGTAATAGTATAGACCCATCATCAGCATTCATGCAAATACATTCTTTAACTAGACCATTTCAAAAACCATGTCTGCTTGGAGTGTGGAGGATGAGTTTCACCAAGGGCTCAATAGCTAGGGAAAACAATGAAGGGGACAAAGGGCAGCCTTGACAAGTACATCTCTTTAAAGAAATTTAAACCCTATGCTCTTAAATTAGTGAGAGTGATCCATAAATACGAGTGTTTTTGAGCAGATTGGATATGCGTGCCCAGCTTCTCCTTTAGTTAGCTGTTTTCAACTGCTTTGGGCGAGTTCTCTCTGCTTTCTTCGGCAGTAAGTTGCATGAACTACACCTTTAACTCAGATATTTCATGTATTTATGGTTCTTTAAGATACAAAATATATGTCTTTGATCCTGTCGCCATCTCCTGTTGTTTAGGCATCTTAGCACCTTCTTGGGAGTTCCGTAATCACCAATGCATTTACAAATACTTCACGGAGTGTAGAATGAGGAGCCAAAGCACACGTAACATGCCACAAAACTTTTCATTGTGACCACAACATGTTTCAGGCTACACAGGCTTTTAATTAAGAGTATAAAAGGCTTGCATAGCTCGAAACATGTTGTGGCCGCAATAAAAAGCTTTGCAGAAAGTTCCGCAGCTTTTGCCTCCTCTTTTCAAACCCCATGAAGTACCTTGGCGCAACAATATTACAACTTTTAAAACTATGTTAAGTTATAGCCAGATGGTTAAGCATTTTCTTGATCTGCATCAGAGAGGTTTCAGGGTTGCCCAGGGAAGGAGCTAGTGGTGGTACCGAAGGGAGACAGGAGGGCGAGGATGGCGTGTAGTCCTGTGCTAAATGCAAAGTGGCTGGAGTTCTGATAATTAATGTTGCTGACACCATGACATTAAAGTCTTAAAATAAATAATAAAAAAATAAAAATAAATAAAAGTCAAAGACTTTGATGTTAATTGTTTGCAAGCCTGAATAAGAGTGGTTATTCCAGCAGAGAGGCCTCAACTGGATCAAATTTTGGATTCAAATTTCATGCAATTAAATCGAGTAGTTGGCGATTACTATAGAACAGCAGTGGCGAACCTATGGCACGCGTGTCAAAGAGGACACGCACAAAGTCAGCACTGCTGCTATCCTCGATCTCCCCAGCAAGCGGGATCTTCTTTGATGCAGGCCGTGGACCCGACCTGACAGAATCCTCGGCCTACAATGAAGAAGCACTTGCTCGCCGATAGGATAGCTGCGGCAGAGCTCTTCCCTAACGCAGGCGCGATGATGTCACCCATCAGTGCCTGCACTTGGGGGGAAGGCGCTGGTGAGTGACGTCAGTTTTTGGCACTCTGTGCCGAAAAGGTTCGCCACCACTGCTATAGAGTGGTGGTCATGGGATCCAGACAACTATCTAGATTATTGCTGTGGTAAGCACACAGGAGGCTGTAGGACAAGCTGAAAGGTAGTACATTAAGTTGAAAGGGAGAGTCTTCCAAGGCCAGGCATAAAAGTCTCTATTGTGAGGATTGTATTGGAACATTAGTTCTATCATAGTCTCAAACAGGTTGAGCTCCATCTCAATCCTTTCTTGATATAGTTGTTTAGAGCGCTGAAATTGAGCATCAGTCTGTTCTAAATTGACCCTCAATATTTTGCACAAGAAAAGCAAAACCGAGTAAAAACCTCTGAATCATAGTTTCATATGAACAGATTAGAATGTTCAGTCCACCCTCAGCTGATTAAACAGACACAATGCAAAGTCTGATCAGAAGCAAGCAAACAGACCCTGCAAGAACACAGGGACCAGACATACTGAAATACAGAAATGGAATCCTTTCTAAAAGAAGATTACAATAGGAATAAGAACTGTATTATCAACACAAATTATTATGAATACACTACAATATATTATTCATTATGTACTGGTGTTATATATGTATTCTTACTTCCTAATCTAACATAAGGGCTTTCTAAAAATCACAATATTTAAAAAACAATTTCAGAGCACCTACCGGAGTGAAAAAAACCCCACCAAAATTCCAGTGAATCACCTGAAAGAGGCGCAGACTTCGTGTGCTCCATAAAATTCTTCCAAAGTCTGGAACTTTAGCATGGTTGTGTTGAGATTCTGGATTTCTGGCCCAAAGGCATGCTGTTTTACCTTCTCCAGATCATCCACCAACATCCCCAGGTAACTTCCAAAGGGTGGTACATAATCTACTAAGAGATCATAAAAATATACATAAAAAAGAAAGTCTGGACTGCTGAAACTGTGTTTCGCAAACACCAGTCAGTAGACTCCTATATCTGTTCCACACATAGTACAATATGTCTCAGCTGCATTTATCTGCAACTTTGGTGCAATGGGATCAGTTACGATGCTCATGCAGTCAAATGTACATACTCTATTGTATTCAGAACACCTTAACATTAGCATTCTACTAATAACCTACTTCTCACCTTTGCTATTATCTTGCAGGTCATTCAGCTGAAGCCCCTCTTGTATTCGCAGGTTTTGCAGAACTTGGAGGTCAGAAATTTCAGATTCGCCAGGTGGGACTACAGTTTTATCTGAGCTGGGGGAAGGATACTCTGCTTTTGGTATCTTCGACTGTACCCTTTCCTGGAAAGAACTCGTCTGCGTAACAGGATCTGAGTTCAAACTCAGCTGTAAAGTAGCCTGTAAGCGCAGAAAGTATTTGGTGTAAACCTGCGAGCTCTGTAGCTCACTCAGCATGTAGCCACGGCAATGCTCACTTAGGAACCTGAGTATCTTCTGTGCCACATCCTTAGAAATACTTAATTGCAAAAGTTCTTGTTCATCCAAATCCACCAGCTAGAAATAGAAGGGAAGATGTCACCAATTAGAGGGAGTTTCTGACTAATTGCACAAGAGAATCCTAAGGACAGCCTAAAATGCAGTCAGATATTCAACAGGCTCTCTCAACAAATAACTCCTGAAAAATAATCTGCAATAACTCTGGCATTTCCTTTTAGGAAACACAGATAAGGTATATAGAAAAGGAGATTTTGTAAAATTTACTGTTAAATCTCTCTCTCTCCATATCTCTTAGGGGACACAGGACTAAGGGTAAAGCTCCCTCCCACTGGAGGCAGGACACCAGAATAAAACTCCTCCCATTGGGTTTTACCCCCTAATACAGGAAGAGAATAACTAGTTCGTATAGCAAAGAATCCAGAGAAAGATAACTATAATAACTTCTGAACAAGAAACAAACACTCTACAAAATAAAAAAACTTCAAAAAACTGAAGGGTGGGTAGCCTGTGTCACCCAAGAGATATGTAAGAGAAAGAGATTTAATGGCAAGTTTTACAAAATCTCCTTTTCTCTTAATCTCTTGGGGACACAGGACCAAAGGGACATACCAAAGCAGTCCCAAAAACTATAGGGAGAGAATAAAAATAGTACTAATCAGACTCAAATAACCCCTAGGTTATAAATACTGAGGCTACTGCAGCCTGCAGTACCTTCTTCCCAAAACTGGCTTGCTGAGAAGAAAAGTCCACTCGAAAGAATTTAATAAATGTAGAAGGCGATGTCCAAGTAGCCGCTCTGCACAGCTGGTCAACTGAGGCCTGGTGTCGCACAGCCCATGAAGAACTAACTGCTCTAGTGGAGTGAGCAGTGATTCCCTAAGGAGGAACAAGTTTATTAAAGGAGAACTATAGTCAGGTTACATCTTTACATATGCAGTACTATACCTTAGTGAGAAGCGTTTCCCCCCATTAGATGTTTCATGTGAAGCAGATTGATT
>JAKJJM010026075.1:0-13356 GCA_021901965.1 Pipa carvalhoi | reverse complement strand
CAGGTTGCTACGCTCTGATTATCTACTACTTATTGACTAAACGGCGGATTCGGTTAAACAATCATGTCACATTCACCTTTGCTTTATCCAGGAACTAGCCGGGAAGGGCTCCAGCTGACCCAAAACAACTTGTGCAATGCAAATAAATCCAGGCTGCTCACCGGGCACACAGGGGGTCATGCTGGAAAGTCCAAATTGTTGTGTAAAGCTGTGAATTCACCAGCTAAAGACAGTCGCAATAGACTGCTACTGTCGCAGTCGCGACTTTACAAAGGAAATGTCAAAGCTGGAACTTTATAAAAAATTGTCGCGGTCGCAACTTTATAATGGGAATCCGTTGTCTGTCAAATTCGCACTTTACAGAATGACCCCCACAGTGTTTTGAAGGGGGGAGGGGGGCAATCACCTCCCTTCATCAGGTGTACAGAAACATTGTGTAAACTTGTTCCACAATAAAACGGGAATTTTCATTTCATATAACGCGGTGAGCAGCCTGGATTTATTTGAACTAAACAGCGGATTCCCATAGTAGATCCTCAACAATATTCCCATAGTAAAGTTGGGACCACGACAGTAGCTGTCTATTGGGTAGTGTGCGACCGTCATTAGCTGGTGAATTCACACCTTTATGCGACCATTCAGACTTTAGTCAATAACCCCCTAAGTCGCTTAATGCTCGTGACTCTACGGAGTTGCAAAGGAGTCGGCAGACACATTGATTTTTGTGGGATTTATGACATTTCTTTTAAAATGGTATGCCTCTAACTCGGTGGTCGGCAAAGTGCGGCTCTTCAGTCGCCGCTCTGCAACTCGCGGCGCACTCTCTAGCTCCGCCCATAGCCTCGCCCCATGACCTCCGACGCTCCTGATTGGACGTCCGCAGGTCATGGGATCAGGTGCATTCGCTCCTCCCCCTTTGCAGCTCTTTAGGAAAGAGCCACCGGGGGAGGAGGGAGCGATGTGGCTCCCTCGCTAAAACAATTTGCCGACCACTGCTTTAACTGTATGAGAGGGAAGTCAATCCCATGGGGGTAATTCTAGTTTATAAAGGGAACCGACCATAGTGAGCTCAACTGTGCAGCAAATGAGGCAGTTTTAAAGAGGCCTAACGTGAGAATATTTAGGGAACTGTACACTACACTGCCTGCGTTATCTGTTTTCCTGTTAATGATTGTGGCTTTTTTTCGTTTATCATGTGAAATAGGACAGAGAGTGTTTGTTCCCAGCTACATCACACTGTTCTCACCTTATCTGACATGAGTAATAAGTGACTGCACAGTATCTCACATGGAGCCATAACTGCACTTGCTTCTTAGTGCTTCTGTTGTGAGGGATAGCTAGAGGCCTTTAAGAGCGTTATTGTGTACAGCATTAACCTTTTCACACTGTTGCTTTTTTAAGATAGACTCTTAGTTTAGCCCACAGCCTGTTCCTTACATACTAAATGCTAAAAAAATAAATAATAATTAAAAAAAAGGCCTCGTGTCAAAATGATGAATAATTATTCAGTGTGGCTTGTAAATGTTTTGTTTTATGGTGTTTTACTGGTCTCCGAAGCTGAAAAAGCAGTAGTGAATGGATGTTTTAAGTTTAGAATGTGGATCATTTTAGATTGAGTGTTCTAAGTTTTTTCTGAAAACTGCTTTGGCAATTGGTTGACGTCAAATTTCAGGAAACTGAATTAGGCTGTAGTAGAGAGAGGGTATGATTGCCTGTGTCAAGCGCTCCAAGCTGTCAGTGACTGAGTCTTTTCAAGGAAAGTGGACGTGAATAGTGACAGGAATAAACAGGGATATTCTTGGATGTAGATGAAATAAGAGCCCAGTGCCATTGACTGGTGTCTGTTTCCAGTCCATGCATACTTTAAAGCAGCGGTTCTCAACCTGTGGGTCACGACCCCGTTTGGGGTCGAACGACTGGCTCACGGGTTGCGAACAGCTGCTGAGCACCGCAACGTCATTACGTGACCAGGCACACCCCCGCGATGACGTCATCGCGGGGGGGGTCGCGGTCCAAAAAGGTTGAGAACCGCTGCTTTAAAGAGTCCGTATCACCCAAAACATAACTCCCATATCTTTACTGATAGCAGCCATGTTGTTAAACCAGTCCCATTGTTTTCTATGCTGCTTTAAATAATACATATTTAGGAAATTTGCCCAAAAGCCCAATTTTTAGACTCAATTTAGAGTTTTTGGAGGCACAGAATGAACAGTAACTATAAATACATTTGAGGCATTTTCATTTTTTGGGCGATGCCGTTATTGTGCGTTGCTGTGCTCACTCTAACGGCCTGTTGTGTTATTTTCTCACTGCTGTAGTAAAGCTTAGCCAATCGTATTGTGACATCTGTTCAGTAACGTTTATAAAAAATGATATTTCTACATAAGAGATATATGAGATAAGAGAGATTCTATGTATTTAACGTGTAATATGCTTTGAAATAAATGAGGAACAGGAAACAAATACTCCTCGTATGTTTTCAGTGACACAGTGTGCCTCCGTGATAAGCAAACCACAGCACATTATCTGTTCCTGAATGATAAATATAACGGCAGATGAAGGGGGCCGCAGGCTGTTTATCCATAATATAAGGAAACTGGGGACTTTGGAGCAAATCAGTTCCTCCAGTAGATTTTTATGTCACTTAGGCCTGATTCACACTGGCGAATTTTACTCCGCGATATTTTTAAAAAAGCGTATAGTAAAAAAAAAAATAAATAAAAAAAAAAAAATGCTGAAAAAACATTGAAAGTCTATGGACTGTGCAATGACTCACTAGGTGCAAGATTATACAAATAAACAACCCTTCTATTTGAAAGAAGTTGGACAGTGTTTATATATTTAAAACATTTGCCTGATCCTGATGACTTCGTTGCAATATGTGTTTTAAATCCAACAAGGTATTCCTTTTTTTTTTCTCTGCTTGACCGTTTGCTTTATCCACTTCCCTATTTGTTTGGTTGACCTCCATGGCTGTTCACTTCATATTCTTTTATGCCCCATGTCTTCCATGTTGTTTGTATGTGACCAATCACTGCTTTTTTTTTTTTTTTTTTTTTTGGCCTCAATTAGGTTTCCAAGCAAGAGGAGTTCTTTAACCTGTCCAGTTGCCAGCTGGTGAACCTCATAAGCCGGGACGAGCTGAACGTTCGCTGTGAATCTGAGGTTTTCCACGCCTGTATAAACTGGGTGAAATACGATTGTGAGAATAGGCGGCCATATATTCAGGCACTTTTGAGGGCTGTACGCTGCCACTCTCTCACGCCCAACTTCTTACAGCTGCAGATCCAGCGCTGTGAGATTCTCAGAGGGGACACTCGCTGTCAGGACTACCTGTCTCAGATCTTCCAGGACCTTACTCTCCATAAGTGCACTAGGCCCAACCAAGTGCGGGTTCCTAATGTCCCTCAGTTCATTTATGTCTCTGGAGGTTATTATCGCCAATCCCTCAATTTTTTTGAGGCCTATAACCCCGTAGATGGTGAATGGCAGAGCCTGGCCCCCTTGGAGATGCCTAGAAGTGGGCTTGCTGGATGCGTGGTGGGTGGCCTCTTCTATGCCGTGGGAGGCCGTAATAATGCCCCTGATTGCAACAGAGACTCTGATGCTCTAGATTGCTATAACCCCATGAACAACCAGTGGTCCCCATGTGCTTCCATGAGCGTGCCCAGGAACAGGGTGGGCGCTGGCGTCATAGACGGGCAAATATATGCAGTGGGTGGATCGCATGGATGTTTGCACCACAGCAGTGTGGAGAGGTAAGCATAGTTAAACTACTTGGATCTTATCAGAGACCATATTCTTCCCAATTATAATTTCTGCTTTTCTCCCCGTCCCCTAACATATTAGTATATTTATATATAGTGTAACTGCCATATATATTTACTTTGAATACGTAGCTTTGACTCATATATATAAACCTTCCTACACGGAAGTTGTACAAATGCATGGGTTGTGCACTCAGTCTGTTACTTTGATCTGCCTGAGCAAACTTCCTTGGTGTTAAGTACTTGGAGAGTGTAGAATATGCCAGTCGCTGTCAGTCTTTCCCTGTTACAGCTTTTATGTATACAGTATAGAGGGGAAAATTCATTCTTTTTAAAAAAAAAAATAAAATGCCAGGATGCATACTTCTCACTTTGCCATATGGATGTCAGTCTTTGTGTGTTTTTGTCTATGTGTAATACAGCCAGTGCCAGTTAAACACTCATTTGTGGATCATGATTGTGCAGGCTCTGTGCAGATAGTCTTTACCAATTGGAAACAATTTGTTCCCTGGTATGGATAGCGTGTCTCTTGTGTGTATTTTTGTATACAGTTGCATTTGTGTTTCCTAGGTGCTAACATAATGCATGTACTTTTAATAGTGCCAGTCTCCCTTCACCACACAGTCACATACCATGGCATGTATACACAGCACAGGTACAGTGCCGGCAGCGCCAGCCTCGCCCCATACTCTCACTACTACACCTTTGTTACAGAACTTCTAAATCCCTAATGTAGAAAGGATTCTCAAACACTCGGGGTTTTGTGTATTAAGGGGATTGGGGAACTATACAGGTCAGAGCTGACTTGCATTATTTAGCATCGCTGAATTTATTTTCCATTTTCCATATTGTTTATATAATAGTTAAACAATCAACTATAGTGTCTAAGAAGGTGTAGATTGAAATGAATCATTAATCTTTGTTGTTCAAAACTGTCCTAGTAAATGTATGTCAAACTCACCATTTCTTTATATTTGTTTCTAGCTAATTTGTAACAAATCTCTCTTGGCAAAAACGACTTTATAATTTCATGTCTGTCCAGTGTGATAGTACATACACGTAAAGTTTTATATTATATTATTTTATATATAAAAACATTTTCTGCATTAACCATGGCCTATAAATGTTGCACAAGTGTAGTGCCAGTCACCCATAACACATTATTCACAGTTCATGGAAACACTTGGCAAAGTCATAAAGACAGATTGAGTTAGTAGGAAAACATAAGGCAATGCTCCCTGGGAAAAATGCAAATTCTTTAGAAAGAAAAGGACCGTCTGCACATTTTGACATTTTCATGACCAGCCTTAGAAGTAACATTGTTTGCAGGGCATGCCATATGAAAATAGCAGATTGTGCAGATGGTTCCATTCTTTCTGTAGATTCTAGTTTGCATGCAATACAATGTATCATTTTTGTCTATTAGTTATGTAGTTAAAATATATATTTGTAAGTGTGGTATGCTTTTTATCTATATTTGTACAAAACTGAATTCCACCATGTCTGACTCAAATGGGTTGAATAATTAGATGAGTTAATACTATAGTACTCCTCTTTGTAACCACGTCTAACTGAATTACACGTGCAACATGCAGACATTGCTGGATGATCTTAGGCTCCCTTAATGAGTTTCCCCGTCCTCCCAGGTATGAACCAGAGAGAGATGAGTGGCAGCTGGTTGCTCCAATGAAGACTAGACGTATTGGAGTGGGTGTGGCTGTTTTACACAGGTTGATGTATGCAGTTGGTGGATTTGATGGAACAAACAGACTGAACTCTGCAGAATGTTATTACCCGGAAACTGATGAATGGAAGGACATTGCACCTATGAACGTTGTGCGCAGTGGAGCAGGTAAAAGCAGATAAGTGGCAATAAAATTGCCTACTTAGACTAAGTGATTACAATTGGTGGATGTCCTCTTTGCATGCCTTTCAACTATGGGGTAATATTTCAGAAGACCCAGCCAGTAAAAGATGTTCTATTAAGTTGGGGGCTCCAGTTTATCAGGTTATGGTAACCCCATGTTTATAATGCCATCCCTGCACACTTCTCTAAACACATGTAAAATGTTTGTTCTGTGTGACCGTATAAACTATACATTTTTCTCTTCCTTTCGGACATAGGTGCCTGTGCACTGGACACCAGCGTGTATGCTATGGGTGGGTATGATGGAACAGACCAGCTGAATAGCGTGGAGCGATATGATGTGGAGAAAGATGTCTGGAGCTTTGTGGCCCCCATGAGACACCGTAGAAGTGCTCTGGGGGTGACCGTACATCAGGGCAAGATCTATGTGCTGGGTACGTTTTAAAGCTACATAAAAAAATATATCGAGGTACAGATTTAAACATAATTGTTCCTGCTGTTTATGAGACAAAGCTATGTTACTAGGTTGCTTTTTTCAGATGAACCAATATGGCTACAAAGGTTAAATAACTATGGTCGCTGCAATAAAATAAGCACTTAGGTTGGAAAGAAGAGATTTTTAGGTTTGTTCTGACCCACTTCAGTTGTAGCTCTTTGTAATTTGCAGCTCTTTCTAGAAGTGTGCGTGTGTATAAAGGGCTTAGATCCTTAGTCTAAGGTAATATGAGGGAGGGAGGTCTGAATATGGGTTTTAAAAATATAACTGCTTTTAATTGTTTGGCCCTAGGCGGATATGATGGAAGCACGTTTCTCGACAGCGTGGAGTGTTATGACCCAGGCACAGACTCCTGGGTAGAGGTAACGCGTATGATGTCTGGCCGCAGTGGCGTCGGCGTTTCCATCACCATGGAGCCCTGCCGCAAAACATCCTGCGGAGGCCTCTTTCCAGAGAAACCAAAGGATGGAAACCAAGATAAGCACAGATGTGGCTTTCCATTAAACGTCAAAAAATAACGGCCACTGGAAGGATGAAAAGGAGAGAAACATTTTAATTAAAAATAAAAAATGAGTTAATTCAGTGTTAAAGAGAACATTGGGGGTTTTCTTAATGCAAAGTGGAAAATGTAATCTTTGTGTATTGCACATTTTGCTGCATTGTTATTATGGATTAAAGAAGCCAGGTGCCATGGAACCAATTTATGTTAAGGGAGATTATTTTTTTTTTTGTTGGCAAGTACATTCTTTATAAAAAAAAAAATATCTCCCATTTTACAATCTCTTTATGAGGCAAAGGAGACACAATACTGAGCCTTTTACGAGTGCTGTAATTGGATAATGAAAAATAAATGGCCCTAATATGGCCTGTAGATCACCTGTGACCTCACAGTGCATCCTACTGAATGGAATGTACAAATAATGCAATAATCTTTTCATTTCTGGTGGTATATATGTACATATAAATTATTCTTTTTGTTGCTATGCTGTCATCTTGCAATTCCCCCTCCCACATGCAGCTTTTGTTTATTTGCTTTCGGAGGTTTACAAGAAATGACAAAAAGCCCTTTACAGTGAGATGCGTGGGTGGCTAAGCTAAGTTGGGGGGGATCTTTTATAATACATTTTGGCATCAACAATAGAAACTTACCTGAAACTTTGATCCAAATAATTATTTCGCACTTTTATTTGTAAATGAAACAGTTGGTTCGATAGCTTCAAAAGCAGCGCCATCTATTTTTTTTTTTTTTTTATTTTGTAATAAATTCTTTGAAGGTTTGAAGTTTGTTCAGTGGCAGTTCCATTGCATTTGATCTAATATAATTTTATATTATAGTCCTAATTGCAGATATTTCACGGGGTCAAAAAATGTTTAGCATATCCACGGTGCAAACACTCGGATTACCACAGGCTTTGAGTGTAATTGGCTGGTTGGATTGACCAATCAGAGTTTAGACATCAAAGCAAGCTGTAGTCTGTCAGTTTGCTTTGATGTCTAAACTCTGGTTGGTCAGTGCATGTAAGGCCTAAAAATGGCCCCCGTTTCCAAAAGATCAGTTTGATCTTAAGCAAATCTTAGAAGAAAATTGTGCACATTGGTGACTGAATCAACATCTGTGCAGTCATTCGCAGTCTGTATAATGTGGGTCCAAAATCATTATCCTTCGCCTGTTTGGTATCTGTGACAAGTTTTCAGATCTGAGAATATGGGAACGGTATGGCCAGCAAAGGTGTAGCCAGGCTGGCTACTAAACCACCAATTTGGCTATTAAATAGGATATTTACCTTAAATGTAATTTTAAATGTTATAATTAGCAGTTTTCTTATATAATTTGCAAGTGTTGAAAATAGGTTGAGCTTGACGCACCTGTTTTTTTAGTCTTTGAATTAACTTTTTATTCCTAACCTCTCTCGTTAGCAACCAGGTACTGATTTTAAGAGAGTGTGACTATGGAGACTGCGATGATAAAGAACTATAAACTAATAGTAAAGTCTTAGGAGAACTGGTTTTCTGGCCGCTGGGGCAACAAAAAAGGAGCAGAGAAGTAAGGAAAATAATCCAAAAACCATAAAAGAATCTAAAATTTCAAATTGTTTTGAAAGTTGTCAAAAGATCCCGGTTTAATGATCTAGAATAGGGGTCCCAAATGCTGGGCCGCGGACCACTAGGAACTGGGCCGCCTGATGGTGATGCATGCACATGAATCACGTTGCCGTCGGCGCGCGTTGGCTCCACCCACCCTCCCACTGGTCCGTCAAACCTTTTCTGGGTCGGGGAACCGGTTCCCGATCCAGAAAAGGTTGGGGACCGCTGATCTAGAAGATAGGGCAAAACAGAAAGCCAAAGGTAATGAACTCCCAAATGTGTTTTATTTGCACTGCATTACATGTTTCAGGCCAGAGCCCTTTATGAAGTGACAGTGAAGGCCCCAGGTTTATTCTGTTCTTACTTTATTTTCCTTTGTGCAGTAGTAAAGTATTTTAAATAAATGATAGTCAGCAATGCTAACTGCTATTGTGTGCAACCCCCTATCATTGGCACTGTTAACAAGTTTGCTGCTGGAGAGGTCTTTTTATCAGTGAAACATGCTGGTTTAGGGACCTCACTATGTCTGTAACCCAAACTTTCCAGTTGTTTTTAGATGCGGAGAAATACACGGGGAGGACAAGGGAGGTTACTACTGAATACCAAAAACACTAATTAAATGCTTCTGTTAACGGTATTGCAAGTAATCTAAATGTATACTCCCACATTCTGTTACATCACCAAATACACACTGGCCAAAATCTTGGACAAAGTTGTGGGTCAAACTTGATGTTTTAATGAAAAAAACGTCTACATTTGAAGTTTTTTTTTCCTTCTCATCAGATGAACTTTTTCACCAGCAGAGCATTCTGGGATTTGCCTTATTAGCGGTGCATACACAGTCTACTGGTGGGCCAGCTCTAGTAGCCACTTGGTATTTTCTTGCAGGCCAAATATAATTACACCGCGGGCTAGAGATTGGCCAAAAGTAAGGAACTATGGAGTGAATATACCATGATGCTGCATTCTAATAAGGAAACAGCGAAGAATACACAGCAGCTGTAGGTTTCAGTTATGGTGCTAAGGTTTCAATTAAATACAATACCCTGTTTTAAGTTGCTTCACATTCTGCCATTTTCTAGCGTAATCAACATGTCTGCTCCCTTGACAAAGAAATTTTAATTTTGTGGGGAAAAAAAAATCTTGATAAAAATTCAAGAACACAGATGTTTTATTTAACAGTTACATGAAAATAAAGGGAGAATTGTACAGAATACTTTTCTTTTAGGCAGGCTTCATTTGCCCCATTATGTGCAGCATCACTAGTTCTTGTGTTGTCTGTAGAAGAATGCCTAAGCATATGAATAAATATAATCTGAAGAAAAACCCTCCCACGATTTAGTCATGCCCAAGTTTTACAGTGATTCTATGTTTTACATGTAGCTAGTAACGTTTATTCATAAAACAGGATGCTAAAGTTGTTAATTATCCAAATTAGTTTTCTTCTGAAACAATTTACCCCTCATGTGATACCAAATGCTTTTTAATGAAAGAACACAGTATGTGTATATCGTTTTATTTAAATCTGGAGATCCTACTCTTGATTTGATACTCTCCAGAAACTGACAGCGTTTTTATTAACTTTTTATTTCCCTAGTTTATGGTTTAATGTGTCACTTTCCCTTCAAATCGTTATTGAAGGGTTCTAGAGAGCCACTGAGATAATTCACTGGTTTTTCAGCTATTAAACAGAGATCCCACATTAGGGCCAAAAATAAGAGATCTCAAACCCCGAGTTATACTGTGCTTGCTCCAGGGCTGTGGAGTCGGAGCCCATTTTGGTGGAGTTTGAGTCGGAGCTAGGGGAAATTGCGGAGTCGTGGCTTTGTCTTACCTACTCCACAGCCCTGGCTGGCTTAAAGCAGCCTGCTTGAGAGAGAGATTATTTACTTGCCTTTAAAAAAAAAAAAAATAAAGCTTCGAAACCCTTGAATTCCATATTGTCTGAGGGGCGCCTTGAGGACAGGTTTTGAGAGTTGAGGATAAAAGTGGTTAGTGGCTTAAGGTGACATTGGTAAGCTTCCTGGCACAGCACATTTTATATAGTCAGTCACCTAGCTTTTGGTAGTCCACATATCAAAGTCTTGAGCAAAAAGGAAATAATTGCATCTAAATTTCACTCATTTATAGTTTAGAAATGGCTCATATCCGCTAAATAGATAAGTTCCAAACTGTCACAAATAGAATTTTTTTGTATTGTTAGAATGTTCCATTCCTGGTTATGTTGATTTGACGGAGATTGACAACTACTGTCCCCTCTCTAGTTTTGATTCTGCTGTATTTATTTCACTGTCCCTGATACACAAGTTGTAAATTTGGAAACTCCACACCAGCGTCGCTCTAGTTATTGCGTCCTTCAACTCCCAGCATCCTCAGCCGGCTGACAATTATTTCATCTTATAGGGGCTGGTTTAAGATGCCTGAACTATTTAGATTACTTGGGAGAGAAATAAAAAATAGGCTGACCTAATTTTAAATGTATTGCTGCTAAACACAAAATGAATAATTTGCACAAATGGCATAGAGACCCCAATTAAATATTTGTGAACGATTTAGCTCTTAACTTTGCAAACTTGCTTTGTATGATAAAATAATATGAAATTGTGATAAATACTGTTTATATTAAAAAAACAAAACAAAGAACCTGTCTTGTTTAATTTGACTGATACGTGTATATATTAAATAATGGTATTTAATTACACGCAGTGTTTGTCTTTAGGAAGTGTATTGGATTTTTATCGCTGACTACCCGGTCCTTTGTATTCTCAATCCAGAACATAATTGTTTGAAGCATAAAAAAAAAATGTTTTTTTCTTTTTAGAATATAAATGTATATAACAATATGCAAGATAGTAAATCCATTGTAAAGAGAAGCTTAGTCTGCTATATGTGCTTCCTACTGACTTTTCCCTATAGGGGGGCTGTATATATACATAAACCATACATAAATAGTAATACAGCAGGTAAGGTTAGAGAGAGACATGAAATACACCAAGTAGAGCAGTGGCGGTCCATCCTCTTGTGGAGGTAGTATAAGCAGGTCAGTTGTGGGGAACGTATCCATTGATTCCCATTGCTGATAACTAGATTGCATCACTAGATCGTATAAAGGGCAGCTAAAGCCACCAGCTGAATGGCATGCTAAATGCCAACCAGCGGAGCTAGGTTCTGCCCACATTGTGTTTCTTTGGAGGTTTGGTTAAGCTTGTTCTAAGTTTCCTAGGTGGGATTTACTTTAACACCTACATGATTAATAATATCTGCTAAGTTCTTTGCTCTTTCTAAACTGTTTAATATCCTTAGATTTACTTAGTAAGCCTTTGCTGCCCTCTACTGATGTTTAAACCTAAAGGAGAACTAAGCTGCCACTATAATCCATTTTCTTCTGAAATTTTACCATTTGGCAAGTTGAACTGCCACAAGGAAATGTGGAAAGCCAATAAAAATATTTTTTTTTTTTTTTTTTTTTTTAAATCTACTGTCTTCGCTGCATTCCCATGCTGACGTACTTTTGGTACATAGCAATCGTTACAGTTTTGTTAAAGTTTCATTGAGGGTTTGGAGTTTGGTTAACTTGTGTCATAAAGGCCAGGCCTTAAAATGATTTCCTACATGACAACACCTGCTGTTAAATCCTTCCCTCTGGCTAAATTGGTATTGCATATTCTTGCATTAACTTAACCTTTGCTGCCCTCAAGTGGGGTGATTTTTAGTTGGCAGATGGTGTAATGAGTTTTGATAATATAGGGAGGTAACCTGGTGTATTGTTGGCTATTTAGAGCTAAAACCTGGTTTGAACTGAACCATGAGTTCTGTTTTAGATGAAAATTTTGTTTTGGATTTAAAATAGTCTCAATAAACCTGTTTACAACTACTGTTTGCCTGCTTACAATTCACAGAAAGGGCACTGCCATTTGAGTAATTCATCACATTGCTCAGAAGTTACCAGTGCCCAGGGCATTAGACGGGGCAAGGGATTAAAATCACAAAATGCCGTCTTGACATGTTATGACTGATATTCAGGGCTGTATAAATTAATATACCTCTTGGTCCTGGCGATATAGACTGTGCTAAGTAAGGCTAAGCTATAGAAAAACATTACTGTTTAATGTCTCTTTACCTGTCTAAAAAAAATAATAAAATGCTACACCATATATTGATGCAACATGGGATGGTCAGGGATGCTACAAATCCAAAATTGTTGCCAAATTGTGAACTGATCTACAATCATTTATTTGCATTCTCAAAAATGACCTCTCTGATCTTCAAACAGATTTAGTTTTTAGGATGGCCAAATCCTAAACTTGAACACGGGTTCTGAGCATCTCTGAACATTACTGCCTTAAAGTGCACCTGTCAGCTTGTCCTGATTTGAAGCTGTGGGAGCAGCCATCTTGTGCCCAACCTGCCAGTCAACCACTCTGACACTCCCCCTAAGGGCGCCTGCCAATCAACCACTCTGACACGCCCCCTAAGTTTTCTAAGATGACAATCCGGAATCTGGTACCCAGGCAGGTATATGAAAAGTTGGTGCACTTCTGTTTCATTTATTTGGAAAATAAGCTAATTTCCAGGAGCAGTTGAAATTCTAAAACAGCCAAAGAACGAGGTTGCCTTTACACCTGGTTACTGCCCCTGGAAGTTTGGGCAAGCACAAAGAATAATTTAAAAGGTTTGCCATGTTTTTTTAATGATGTAGGGAACTACCCTGCTGATTGGGGCAGTGTATGCAGTCTGTTGCTATTGACATGTTCAGGCACATTCAGGAACATGGTCACTCATCACACTGAAATAAATGGGGTTTTAACCCTGCACCTTTTTCTTTTATGCATTTGTTTCAGCTGTGGTCCTTTTCTGCTGTCCTGACCAATACGGTTGTGAATTTGATTAGGACGATCAATAGCCGGATCATTTCATGTATACTGAGATTTCCTCCTACACATATTACCTATCATGCTTTGCAGCGCAGGAAGTTACTGAACCGGCTGTTGTTTACGATTATGTGTATTATTTTTCTCCAGTAGTCTTCATCCCTTGCCTCTGAGCTCATTTTACTTTTGGGGCTTAGGTACAGTTTTTCTTAACATGCAGTAAAAAAAAAAGGGGGGCACAAATGATCACTTTCCAAATAAAAAAAAAAA